>SKCR01040369.1:0-170402 GCA_019454045.1 Zanthoxylum bungeanum
CTAATGGATCCACTAACTAAATGTTTTCCTCGAGAGCAAGTTGAGAAGTCATCGAGGGGAATGGGCTTGAAGCCTATAACTTAAGAATTGTCACTGTGAAAACCCAACCTAGCTGACTGGAGATCCCAAGATCTAGGTTCAAAATGGCCAACAGAAACTTTGTGCAATTCAATACAAGCACTGAAGAGTTTTGTACTCTTTCCCATTCCGATAATGACGCTGAGTGATGTATGTCATGGTTATGATAAGCTAATACTTTTAATGATCACTATATTAGGAGATGAGTCCTAATGGGGGTAAAGACAGATTACCTCTTCATAGTAGATCACCTATTTCAAGTAAGAAGTGAGGCCGCTTCCATGGGAACTTTTAAAGTCGGGTTACCCTAAAGTACTTGATGAATCTAGGACCGTTGTTCAGGGCCGAAATGAACACAACTGTTGAACGGGAAATGGTCGAAGTAAAGCTGTGTGTTGGCAGTTGTCTTGGTTTACACCAACGGCAGAACAGTTCAAGACTATGGGTCACTGGTTTGCCAAGTAAATCCGATTGTCATTCACTAGGAAAGGTTCAAGGCGAAAGCTATCTATTTTGATGCAGCTTTAGTTCACGTAAACTCTCTCAAGTGTCTGCATGAATATTTGAAGAATTGTGGGGGATTGTTGTAAATTCTTCAAATCTTCAAATATAATTGGTTGGATGGATAAGAGACATGTCCTTTGGATGGTACCCCATAGGGACATGTCATCCATTTGTGTGTAACATGGTCCTATGTTCCAAGGGGTACATAGGAGGGGTACAACCCTTTGGAGGGTTGCACCCCAACCCAAAGGGTGCCGTTGAGGCACCCTTCCATGCTTATAAAAGGAAGCACTCTTCTTCCTTAATACACAGAGAAAAATCCATCCGAATATCATCCATCTTGTTGAGTCTCATATTGTTTGAGTAGAGAGAGTTCCTCCATTTCATCAGTTCGAGATCTTGTTAAGGAGTGCCCCTTGAACAAGAGGAATCAGGGTTATCCTGGGAGAACATTTGCCACAAATCCGTAGAGCACTGAAACGGGGCTGATAAGTTCTTAAGGACAAAGATTTATCTCGACTCGGATCACTGCATTCATCATTTTCCAGGTTTTCTGTACATATCAAGGTTTTAGGGTTTTGCTAGATCTACTTTCGTTTTTCTGATTTTGATTGTTTAAAGCATGTTTGATTTCTGTTTAATGACACCTATGAACTACAGTTTCTCTCACAAGAAAAGGGGAAATTAGTTTTGCAATATATTTCTCATAAGGTGCAAAAGCGGCTTATCAAAATCTTATATACTTTAAGGTTCTCAAAATAGATTACATGTGCACTGATAAGATCGCATATGTATTTGAACCTCCTTTCAAATGTGCATTCATATACACTATGCCTTCGAACGTGTTATGAATGAACTTAAAACAAGTGCCTAATTACGATTGAAACTTTCTCTCAGAGTTTTCGGTCAAAATTTTAATAAAATAAAGAGTTATTTTATGACTGAGATGAGTTTAATTTTTGCAAAAGTATTCGCATCAAAAGAATAATTATAAAAACGATAAGAGTATGTGGCAAAACAGAAAAAAATTAGTTTGTGAAAAATATCATTCTTCTTGACGGAAAATAAAGGGAAGTAGGCACCTTGTATTAATTTTGATTGTGAGATATATAAATTGTCAAGTCAAATTGTGCAAGTTGGTACCACTATAAATTAATGCCATAATTGTACCAAGTCATAAATCCATTTCATAAATTTTAATGCCATCTAGTGATACTCGATGCAATTAGCAATTTTTTTTTTATACAGAAGATGTATGAGTTAGTATTTAAAAAATAATAAAATCTTGATGATATTTAGTGAATTAAATAAAATTTCCTTAATATTTTAAAATTAAGTGAAACCTCTTATATGAGATTTTACTATAGATATTTTTATTCTTACTATTAAATATAAAGTAGAGATGGAAATCAGGACATTTTATCCCGAACTAGTCTCATCATCCATATTGTGTTTTGAGATGAAAAAATCATCTCGAATACCGACTGATTTTCTAAATCAAGACGATAAACCGCCTTGTATTCCGAATCGAGACGATAAATTATTTCGAATTCCGAATCGAATGATTTGAAATCCCGAATCTTATTCGAGTTTATGGATTTCTTATACTAAAATTAGAGATTTTTAAGTATGATGGAATTTCATTTAGTTTTAAAATATAAGGGGCTTTCTTTAGTTTCGAAAAAAAAAATCAGGGGAATTTCGTTCATTTTCGTATTAATAAGTATATGACGTTTGTAGTTGTATTAAATATAACTAATATTTATTTCTTAGTTTTTTAATAATTTAACATTCATGATAAAATATTATTGAATTATTTTTTAGAATTTTTCTTATGTAAGACTAAGAAAATATGATTTTTCTTTACTTTAAATGCAAGAAATTAATATTCACGCACGCGGTACTATCGATCACATGAAATACACATGTTTAACAGAAATTTTAAGGGCAAAAAAGTCACAAACGCCATCAACTGACTAGTTGTACACATGCTTACTAATCATTAACACATTAGAAATTTCGATTTCCTCCTAAGTTCGGTTTGGTAATGTGAAATGAAAGTTAATAGTATTTGGCAAATATATTTTTAAATAATAATTTTGATTAAAAATATTAAAGGTAATATAAATTAAATTTTCATTAAAATGTATAACCATTTAGCTTTCAAATGACATTTGCAAGTGTTTTTCACAACTATAACTTCAACCCAATAACATTACCAAACGAAACATGCATCTAAGCTTTAAGCCATAGCGGCTAAACATAAGTTAAAGCCTAAACAGATCCTTATGTTATGTTTGGATTGATGGGAGTAAATAATTTATAATTGAATAAAACTTGAAAATTTTAAAAACTATTGTTTACTTAGATGTAAGGGAGTGAAATAAAGTAGAAGGAAGTGAAAGATGATGTAACAAAATAAGCCCATCTAATCTTAAGGGGTTGTCTTAGTGGTAAATGAGTTTGACTTGAATGATTTGCTCACTCTCATGTTTAAGGTCTGAATCTCACTAAATGTATTTCCTTTAGGCCATGTTCTCTAATATTAAAAGTTAGCGACTCAATTATCAAAATACAAAATGAGTCCATCAGCTATTGATACCCAACTTGCCAAATTGGGATGCTAGGATGGAATGTAAATTTTTAAAAAATATATATATATATTATTGGTGGAGACTAAATTGCCCATTGTAAAACATATTGTCTTTATTACTTTTCTACTTTATCTTGACATAATTGTCATTAGAATTTAGATATTTACATTTCATTTTATCACTTTTTATTTATCAAATAATATTTAAAATATTACATTATAAAATATTCTTTTTTTCCAAACAAGATTTTAGTAAATTGCTCTTTGTGCTTGTCACGACCTCCTCCCTAATACGGGCCCAATCCTATAAAATGATTCGCGGATCTCTTTTACTCAAGCATTCTAAATGTCATGCAATTAAAACATATTGCAAAGAAAATTTTTCTTAAATTATAATTTAGCAAATCTCCGAATAAAATCTCCAATATTAAAGTTTACAGCACAAGTATTAAAAATATGAAAATAATGTCATAAATGTCTGGACCAACTCGAAGAGTGACTGTGACACGTGGATCAAATCTTGGTATTACTACTGTTGTGCTAGCAAACTACTTTGGATGTTTGGGAAAATGAGGTAAGCTTAAATAGCCCAGTAAGTAAAACACTATACTCTCAATATGATCTCACCAATAAACTATGGATATGTATGTATGTGTTTTTGTGTGTGTATATATATGTATATGTAATAATATTTTAAAATAACATTCACTATAATAAGCATTATCTCAAGCAATTATTCTCACAACAATACAAACATCCATCAAACTTGGTTGCTAATCCGGGTCCGATATAATAGTGGATTGAAACCCATATAAGAATACCGCATCACAACTCCCAAGGTTTCCCACCATATCACCCCGCATAAATGTACAAAAAAATGGGGACTGTAAAACGCTCATACATTAATCTTGAATAACATCGCATAACCCCGCATCTCATCTCATCTCATCTCCGACTACTATTATACAAAACCCGACAGCATAACATAACAACACACATCATCCAATATAATCAAATCTCATACTCAATCCATCAATCTCATCTCAACAATCACGAATTTATATTTTCTCATGCTTTCAATAATTCAATAAATAATATATATATATATATTCACGACAAACATCAATCAACAAATAATTATGTTAAGGATGTCATCGTGCATTGTACTTACCTCAATCCAAATAAAAGTCCTCTATATGTCTATATCCTCGCTAAGATCAAGCTCCAACAGCCTCCAAATTCCACAACAGAAGAACCAATGGTCAGTAACGTCATAAGGATCACAATGATGATGATGGTGACAGCTGATGCACGGTGGTTATCGAAAAATGATCAAACGATGATAACTACCAATTTTGGCTCGTTTCTCAACAACCAAAGGTCGGATTTGGGTAAACGAAGTATCCACACTATGTATCTTGACGAGGGGAAAATTCTTATCTAGGAGGTGAGGATCACGCATGACGGCACGTGGGCGCGCTTCTGGTGAAGTCATGGTAGCGAAACGGTGCCGTTGGATCCGTCTCGTTGAGAGGATTCTTCAGATGTGGTCACCCGCATGAAATGGTGATCGGTATGTCGAATGAGACACTTTCTCTATCTGGACATACTTTCTCTTTATAACTGGTTTTCTCTCTACTGGTTTCATTTTTCTCTCTAAATGCTCCCTGAAAATGTTCTCAAATCTCTCTTAAAGTTTCCTCAACACACACTACTCACCCTCTCCTCTAATCTCACATAAAACATTCCCAAAATGATAAGGTTGGTTTGATTAAAAATAAAAAATTGTAGAGTTAGTAGAGTAAGGAGTGGGTGGTTGTTTTGTTTGATTTTGGGACAAAAAAACACATTAGGTGTGATAATAAGGTGGTGGGGATTAGTTAGGTTTAAAGAGAAAAAGAAGATAATGAGATATTACAATCTACCCCACTTTATAAAAATTTCATCCTCGAAATTTTTCAATCATCGAATAACTATGGTTATTTCTCCTTCATGTTCTGTTTCACTTCCCAAGTGGCCTCTGTATGTGATAATTAGACCACATAACATTCACAAGAGGAATACGTCTGGATCTCAACTCTTGAAACTTTCGATCTATAATCCTTACAGGCTTCTCTTCATATGTCAGATTCTTACTCAACCCTACCGGTTGACTCTCCAAAATGTGAGTAGGATCTGGTATATATTCTTCAGCATTGATATATGTAATGCTTTATGGATCATTTCTAATTCCAGAGGTACTGCCAAATAATATTCCATATTGCCTACTCTCTTCAAAATCTCACAAGGACTAATATAATGTGGTGCCAACTTCCATTTTCTAGCCAAATCTCAGTACTCCATTCCAAGACGAGACTTTCAAGAAAATTTTTATCCCCACTTGGAACTCAAGATCCTTCATTCTTTTATCAGAATAACTATCCAGTCGACTCTGCACCTTTAATAATTTAGCTTGAATCTATTTGATCATCTCCGATGTCATATCTATTAAATTTGAGCCATGAATATTTCTGTCTCCAATCTTGCTCCAACAAATAAGAGTCATACATCTCCTTCTATATAGAGCCTCAAACGAAGCCATACCGATACTAACCTGGAAGCTGTTTTTGTAGGAAAACTCTATTAGATATAAATGCTCGTCCCAATTTCTAGTAAACGTCAATATACATGATCTCAACAAATCTTCTACTATCCGAATAGTCCGTTTTGATTGTCCGTCAGTCTGTATGTGGAATGCAGTGCTCATAGAAAACTTCAACCCCATAGTTTTCTGAAAACTTTTCCAAAAATGAGAAGTAAATCCGACATCTATCTCATATAGTTGACAATGGTACACCATGTAGCCGCATAATCTACTCCACATATAGTTTTGCTAGCCTTTCCGCTTGCTATGTAACTCGAATTGGCAAAAAATGGATAGATTTAGACAATCAATCTACTATCACCCAAATTACATCATGACCATTTTGTGTCCTCAGCAACTCTACTATAAACCTTACTGGTTGGCAATTTTTCAATTTGTTTTTTTGGCAATTGGTCTTTCGGAAATTCAAACTTTGCACAAGTTTCGTATTTGGGCCATAATTTTGTACTCTGATATCGGATTGAGGTGATTCCAGTTCCAGATGAAAGAAGACTCAAATATCTAAAACTTTATTATTTAAAATATTTTCTAGTTCTGAAGGTTTCGAGATCGAAATGGGTGAAGAAGCCAATATGTGTTGCATGTAATTTTAATTATTAGAAAACAAAGTAAAAATAAAAAAATAAAAAAATATATTAAAGTTGAAATGTTACAATCCATCTTTAGGTGGATTGTGATGAATAATTGCAAAATGATCAATAAAAATAAAAAAAAGTCAAAAAATGAAAAAGAAAAAATAAATTAGTAAAAGTTTATTGTTTGTATTTGATTTGGAAAATTATAATTAATAATCGAGGGATGAGCACTTCTACTATAAATAGGGGTATTCACCTCTCATTTTCTTCATGCTTTCTTTCAAAGTTCTCTTGTAGAATTGAGAGAGAGTATCTTATGTGTTTTATTTTTTAAAGCTTTCTTGTAATTTCTTTTCCTTTCAATAATAAAATTATGCATGTTTTTATTCAATTCATGAGTAGCTAATTCTATCCTGCTCGGTTAAAGGGTGAATGTTTTAGTATGAGAATATAGATTAATCTCAATTATATTATAATATATGAATTGTAATCTAAAGACTAATATTTAATTTAAATCTGGATTAATTATTTACAAATTTGGTTACCGCCTTTTATGGCTGATTTTACTTATTTGGCATAATTGAGTACATAACTGGACTTATTATAGACATATGTTTTCACCGTCTTTATGGCTGATTTTATATGTTTTGGCATAATTAATTCCTTAAGTAAATCAACTGGGTAATAATGATAATTTATATATTATAAAAAGTAAGAGTTCTCTATATTTGAAATATTAAGAGTGGATCTCCTAACCCCGATATTTTTAATTTATTGTTGCATCCCAATTTAAAAATTATCCACCACTCAAATCAATTCACTTTCTTTTTACTCAAATTATTATTTTATTTTATTAAATCTATTCCCTATGGATCGACCCCGGACTTACCGGGTTATTTTATTCTTCAAAACTCTTATACTTGGGAGTAAATAACCATTTTGTGAGTGTGTCACCATATGTGGGAATACAGTACGAAAAGCAACACAACAACCAGATTGGTCAGCCATCAAGTTTTGGATACTTATGCTCAAGACGACGGATTACCCAGGCTTAGAGTTCTGAGGATGTCATAAGAGTTTAGGAATTATGTTGTTTATATTTTGTATTGTGAAATGCTCATTGGTATATGCATGTTCGTAAATAAAATTTTTGATTTGTATGTGTAATTGTGGACACGCAACCTGTGAGTATTAGTATTAATAATTAATATGTCTTGGGTGGACCGAATGTTCTTTTTGCATATTTGATGTTCGTTATAGGTCGTTTTGGTACTGGATTGTGTTTCAGACTGTCCAATTTTTAGGGTGCATCATTTCCGTTTTTCGTTAATTTTGAGGCTCAGAGAGATGGATTATTCATGTCTCCTGCTAGTAGCATTCTATCTGTGACGGAGTGTTACATAAATGAAGACTCTGACTAGAATTATTTAGCATGTATGAAGAATCGTTACCATTAAAAATCACAAGAATTCAAACTTAACTCACATGAGAGGATATTAGGTTATCAATATGATATTAAAAAAAACTCATATCACGCTATGTTTATTAATCTTTAGGTTCTATAAATAATTAAACATTGGATTTGGTGAAGAAATTATAAAAGTGTAGGTTTAATGTATGTAATGCATGAGTTATTAAAAAATCAAGAATTTTTAAAAACAAAAAATAAAAACACATAAAAATTGAATTTGTGTCCATTATTTTATATGATTTGTATTTGATAAGTAATAGTTATAATTCTTGAATTAATTACAAGTATTATTTATATGTTGACTTGCATTTATAAAATGAGACAATATAGATTAAATAAAGAGAAAGATAATCAAGAAAATCCCACAATTTACTGATTCCCTTTAAGAAGTTTACAAGACCATAAAATTCTCTGCAAACATAAAATAAAATTTTATAAATTGATGATAATTATTAAAATGTTATCCAAATTAACCCGTTGCATGGAATCCCTACTAGTTAGATTAATAATAGTTGATCATTTAGTTACATATAGAACTGGAGTTATATTTATGTATTTTGGAGATTTGGATTGCTGATGTTTAGTTTTGATTCTTCTCTTTTCCAAGTAATGATAAGATTTTCTAAAAAAAAAAAAAAAGTAGTAATAAGATTGAAATTGGGGTGTTACACACGATCGAAATAGGATGAGGATTATACCAAATGATGTATTGGTATGACTGGTCCATAAGGGGTGTGGCTTGGTGGTGTAGGGTTCAGGATCTCACCTTGAGGTTCTGGGTTCGAATCCAGAGGGTGCACTTCTTGTAAGAGTCTGGGATAGCCGGTGGTTTTACCTGCGCCGCGATCCAGAATGGGTGATTTGGTGGCGGGGTTTCCATCGTTTCAAAAAAAAAAATATATTGGTATGACTGTATATATGTTTTTCTTCTTTGACCCTAATCGCGAGTCAAATATAAGTGAGCAGGAGTTAATCCTAAATTTTATTAAAATATTTTTTTTTTGCAAATTAATAAGTAATTTGGTTTGTTAATGAGACAGTTATATTTTATTTTTATAAAATAAAAAATATTTACCACTTTTTATGAAAATTAAATTATATTTCATTAGATCAATATTCCAACTACATCACTAAATAATCCATCATTTTCTTTTCTAGTCAATCCAAATTAATCTTTGTGGGACCGAAGGTTCCACCATTTCGTGTGCACATGTTCTGACAATATACCCTTGACTATATTATGAGAGCCAATTCATGTAACATGATCAATCAAAAATATCTGGAAGGAGGAAATGCCAAAAATTTTCAGTATATATGCACCGGTAAGTGTCACATCCACAGGGGAGTCGATATCAAGATGTTTTTATTTGATAAGCAGTAAGAGATTACGATTAGAATAGATGTCAATTTTTTTTCCTCACGGGTCCATAGTCTCCAGACTTAGCGATAGATAGCTAATTTTTTTTTTCCTTTTTAATTAACTTAGCGGAGGTCTGCTCTTTGAGTGGATTAAATAAAATATAATTATTATTTTTTATAATAATAAAATATTTGAGGAGGAATTTAATTATGAATAGAATTTATATCTTTTAAATAAAATAAAAAATCATATATGATATTTTAGGAAAAAAAAGGTTATCGACGGCTGTTTCTCGTTCCAATGGTAATATGAGAAATAAACTCCTCGAACAATCCTCCCCCAATAATGAATTTGTTTGGTTAATAGGGAACCAAAAAAAACTTAGTAGGTAAACAAGATAAACACAGAGTTTACGTGGTTCGGTGGAGAGTGGCTCCAACCTACGTCCACGGGAGAAATGAAGTGTATCTTATTACTGATCGGGGTCAAGACCAACCCGAGCTACAACAGTGAAATGAACTATCTCAGTGATAATACACATCGTGTCTTCCCTATCACCTTCGCAAATCTCGTAGTGTGCTAGCACTTGTGATTTTTGTCACAAAAATCACACTCAGCTTCCCAAACTCACGGCATTTTGACAGAACCAGTGAGCTTATTTTTTGCCTCCATGGGCGTGAGAAAGAAAAAGAAATGGAGAGAGAGAGATGTGAAATGTATTCCAAATTTGTGTATCATATACACACATTTGAATTTGCATTTCATTTCATGTGCATTTGGCTTTCAAAAGTCAAACAATTAAAGCCCAACCACTCACATCACTTCAATCCATCTACTTGTCAAGTCACATAACTCAAAGTGACAAGTGATTTGACGCTTGATGCGACTAGTGATTTGACGCTTGATTTGACGTGCCGCACTCGAATTCGAAATGCGAATGCGCTCGCAAATCATCTCGGGCTCGGGTTCGCTAATTCTAAATTAACGAATTTTCCGTTGCGTCATAATTAAATGATTACGCCTAGCGAAGTCACTATTCACGTCGCTAACGAATTAATTCTAAATTAATTCATTCGCCCGAATTAAAATCTAATTTTAATTCCGCGTCGAAATCCAATTTCGTTTAATATATCAAATATATTAATTTATCGATTAATTCCAAATTAATCGTTATCTCTCTTTAAAAGATATTTTATCCCAGATAAAATATCTCCGCAATTAATCCCAGATTAATTTTCTGTCTCTTCTATTAATCCCATATTAATTTAGAGTGCGAGTTATACGTCATCGGTGAATCTTTGGGAAGCGACCCATGAGATCCCCGGATATGTTGGCAGTAAATTCGGTCGTCGGACTATCCGAACACGTAAGTACCTCGTACTACGTTTATACCGAATTACAAGACAAGGTTGGCCTCTAGCAAAGCCCCATGCCAACCCAATTCTCCGGAAATATCCTTACAGGAATAAAGGATCTGTATCAACCGTAGTATACCTTAGTATTGCGTATTTATGTCCAGTATCAGATGATCACGTGCTAGGCCTGGGGCTGGAATTATGTCTGCCCCGTACGAAGCACATGTCGGATGTCTGGCGACTAGTCTCTATAATCGGATATACATGACCTAGTCATAATATCCCGATAGCTGCGCAGCATTTAAGAGAACCAGTCCCGTATCCTACGTGACCATCATCTCCAAATGACTGGAGTGACACTTCCGTCTTGACATCACACCCAACACACTACTATTCTCGATATACCCAGAATCGGCGTACACAGAAACCAGTTAAAGCCCTGGACGACCTCAACCACAGTATATTGATTGTCGTATATATTAGCGGTGCAAGTCTCATGTTAAGACCAAATACACCTACCCTAATTTCGGACTTCCATAGACACATAGTCATACTACCAATGGAATTCCGAGGGGGTCTTATCCAGAGCGAAGCTGTTTCCCGTACCATCGGTAAAACACAACCTCCTATTACACTTGCATGAGTATCCTATACCCAAATATATGAGAACTATGCCGTTGTGCCCTCACAACGCGCACAAGTGTAATACTAGTCTTTTACGTATTTATCGATGTCCAATCTCGATAATACTTTGACTAGGGATATTTAATGATTTATCCTTCATGGACTGATACTGTCTCATATCATTCTCCGTCCAGGAACAAATCACAAGGACCTCTCATCATTTATATATCTAGGTGATCTAATCACAAATGATAAGAGTGCAATCTCCTTTGTCACATAGTTAATTTGTACAACAACACCATGATCTGTACAAATAGTGACGCTATGAGTCATAATTGTCCAACAAACTCCCACTTGGCCTATAGCTAGTCACTCAAGTGCTTGACACCCGAACTATGTACGATTGGCTCAAATTGCTGAGAAAAGGTTTTCGTCAGCGGATTTACATGATTATCGTCTGATGCGATTTATTCAATCATTACATCGCCACGATGTATGATCCGAACGAATCAGATGAATATTGAAGTATGTATCTGGATCGTTGATGAGACCATTAATTCTTTAGCCTGTGCTCAAGCCTAGCTTAGCTGCTAACAGAATTATATCTAATCTAATTAGATTTATTATCGACCCAGAAGGCTTCTATTGCCGCCTCAGCTGCAGCAATAACCCGCATTTGTTGTTTATTCGGTAACAGTATCTTGCATGGAAGATTTCCAGCTCACTGTACCGTTATTCAAACCGTATAGTACCGTTTGCGACTTATAGTTGTTTTATCGGTTTATGAAACTTGCTACAGTGACCCCAGTCACTTCAAGTTCTCCTTCTCCATAGACTAAGACATCATCATTAGTTCTCTAAGATACTAACAGATGTTCTTAACATCAATCCAGTGACTATCACTTGGATTGGCCTGTTTGTGAATCCATCTGCTCAAAGCGTATGAGACACCAGGTTGCGTACATTTTTCAATGTACGATTTCTCGGAGAGTTTTCTCGAAAGCCAAGCTTTCACCGATAGTTTTTATGGGAATATCATTTCCAAGAAATGACATATTATCATTATTATTTAGGACAACCACTGTCAGTTCGCTCCCACTAACCCTCTTATATACACAAAAATCTTTTCGTTTTGAATTAAATCATACTCCATTATGATTACATCAAAACGATAATTCCAAGAACCTATGCTTGCTTCAATCCAAACATGGATCGAATAACCTGCAAACCTTGTTTGCTAGTTTTGGTACGACAAAACCGTCAGGATGTTGTAAACATCCTCATAAGGGTTTCCTTTTAAGGAAATCGGTTTTCCCGTTAAGCTGACATATTTCATAAATGAAATACGCAGCTTTAGCAAACATTATCCATGTATGTCTTCCTTGAAGACTTATAGTACCAATAGGCACAATGCCTTGCAGTACATCAACTAGTATCCAAACTTGGTTGATATACATGGAATCCAATTCGGACTCATGACACTTTGTCATAATAGGGAGTCGATACCTTGTATCACTTCCTCATACGTAGTCAGTTGGTATACCTCAAAAGATTAACATCTTCACGAGGTGAGATCAGAAACCCATACCCCAGGTTGTTTTCTGACTCTCTCCGACATACGCGGTTTTTGTGTATATGAAGATTAATGGTATAGTTTCATCATTGATGAACTATTTTGTGTTCCATTAGGATTCGATGCCTGGAATAATATTACTCCGATTTTCATCGAGTTTTACTATCCTCCCACTTACCACTGCATATCGGTATTCCACTCAGGAAAACCGCATGGTGAGCAACAATCTAATTGTTCTCAAGTGAGTTGTATAAGTACAATACTTTGGTATCCCTAGGATAACCTACAATTGGCACTTATCCAATTTGGGTTTTAGTTTGTTATCACCCAAACGTATGCCCAGCATACCCAAATCTTCAGGAATGTGAAACCTGGTTTTTTTCCCGTTCATATCTAATATGATGTCTGTCAAACAGATTTTTAATGGAACCTTATTCAAAATAAGTTCTTGCACTGTTAATGCTTATCCGTTGAAGGAAATGGTAGCTCAGAGTGACTCATGATTAACCTAATTATGTCCAACAAAATTCGGTTACTCAGTTCGGACACACCGTCAAACTGACGTGTTCCGTGAGGAGTCATCATTTGAAAGAATACCATACTCTTTCAAGTATATTAGAAACTTATTGCTTAAGTAATTTCCATTACGGTCTTACCGTGACGGTTTATACTTTAGCCGATCTGTATGTCTATTTCGTGTCGAAACTTTAAAAGTTTCTAATTTGTGTTCTTCAAAAGAAACACATAACCATAACGCGATGCCATATCCGTATAGGTCACGAAATATTCATATCCACATCTAGCCTAGCTAGACATGGGCCCACTTGCTTCACTATGAACTAGGGCTAACAGGTCGGTGGCATTTGCACTTTTACCAAGTAAATAGTGTTTTAGGCACATTGCCCAATAAACTAGATTCGTTGACTTTATTTGAATGGAATCAAATCAGTCCGAGTACCCACTCTTCAAAAGTGTGGATATACGATTCTTGTTTAATTGTGTCCCCGACAACAATGCCACAATTAGTTTCATCTGATCAAATCAGTTTGAGCTTGTTTGTCATGTTATATGTTAGAAATATATTTATATTCAAAATATAAATTCTGTTATTCACATCTAATGTGTTTATCTCAATATCATCTTTTTATATAATGAAACACTTTAGTGTTCTAGAATATAAAGGTTCACCCGCAACAGGTTAAATACTGATATGAAGATAATGTATCTAGTCAAACTAGTTACATTATAACAGTTTCCTAATCCTGCTCATAGCAGATTCTGAACAACAACATATATTTTATGTACCACACTAAGTATTTAAAATCTAATTTTAATACTAGTAGTGAACATAATGTTGACAAACATATTTGAAGTCAGAGCCTTGTTCGTTCTTCAATTCCTTCATGTCTGCTTTGTCCAAACGGCAGTCACGCTTCCGCGATCCCGTTCGCTACATTTTAGGCAGACATTTTGGGATATGTCCTTTTTCTTCCCAGAAGAATATAATGATTTTGCCTTTACCCTTTTCCATATTCCAGAAGCCTTTGGCCAAGCCTCGGGTTTCTAGAATATCGAAGTATGGTGCGCCTTGCGCTACTTGCCTAATTGCAAACTTTAACTTTATCTCATTGAGAATAGTCATTAACCCTCCAAGAGTTATATATTGCAATTTAGTACTTCTAAAATCTAAATATAGATTCTTTGAAGATCCTTCAATTTCAGTATCATACTTAAGGATCTAATCCTTAGTTCTGATTAAAAATTAAGGAGTCTACTACGACAAGCTTAATGGATTAAGCACTTAAGTTATCATCACATAAATCTTCCAAAGATTATGCTTTACTATTTGCTTAACTCCGAGCTTAGGCATAATATGTTATTTTATCAAATAAAGTAACTTATTATTTTCCAGGACCATCATGAAATATTTAATTCCCAATTTGAAAATTAAACCATTTAAATACATTTTCCCTAGGATGATGTTTTAAATGTCAATCTTTCAATTTATTTTGATTCTAATAGTCCAACTATTTAATCAACGATTTGTGGTACTATTTATTATATTGATTATTATAGTCCAACTATACAATCAAATATAATTTAAATTAATTAACCCCAATTATATTGATTTCTATAGTCCAACTATAAAATCAACTATTGATTGAAATTAATTAATCCAAATATATTGATTACTATAATCCAATTATATAATCAACTATAATTTAAATTGTTTGAATATAGTCCAACTATTTATTAAAACAACATTTAAATATTAGTCCAACTAACATTAATATCTTTGACGAATGATATTTGTTTGAGCGAGTATGGCGAGTAATTGAACGATATTGCAAATTCAATTTTTGCCTCCCACTATTTTTCGGCGAGCCTCTAACCCTCTGTCGAGTACTCGAGAAACCGTGTTTCCTAGTGGGCTAGGATCCCGTTAAATATCACACAATCTTGACTTTGACCAACAAATTGTATGATAATTAACTAGGTAGATCTCTAAGATCGATTGGATCCAATCCAATTCCTAGATCTGGTAGGGGGACATCCAAGTCCGAAACATATATCTTATATATGCCAATACATCCAATGTATTACCTAACCTTTTTCCTCTGAATCAACTAAGCCTTGGCTTGGCACAATAAACTTAGTGATCCCAGTCAAGCGCGACCCATTGACCATGGAAAGCTTCGTAATCAATGTCGATGGACAAGAAGTGGTCTTGACTTTGGCCAACAAACCACAACTTGGACAAGACACTGACATGTAACAAAGCCTTCGTGATTCAAACACATCTTCGACAGACAAAGGCCTTGACTTTGGCCAACAAGCTAATGTCGTCTTAGATCTTGAGTGAAAATCACTCAATGGAAGGAAAAACGCTTAATATTTTGCGAGGGTTTTTGGAGTGCAAATTGGCAACCAATTTATTATCTTTGTTAAGGTCTCATCATCATTCACCCTTAAACATGCATTCTAAACACATAATAAAGCGTATATGAAAAATATAATGATATGCAGATGGATACTTTACACAATTGATCCTAGATCAAATCTCTCACTTTCTCTCTCCCGCTAGCACAAGTATCACTTCTACCCCCGTACACTACACTTCTAAAGAAACCTCATTTACATTGAGGGGAATAGGTGAGAAGAGAATACAAGAAATGAGAGGTAATAAGGCTGGACACGCAGGTTCAATTAATAAATAGAATTTATTACAACAATTTCTAAAATTGTCCCACCCATCTAATATCCATCTGATATACATTATTCATGCATCACAACCATGAATTCACACAAGCATGTTATCAATCAATCTAATCAAATTAATTAATCTGATAATTAGTGATCATCCAATGTTCAAACAACGATTTGATTTTGTTCGAGTCAAACTCGTTTTGCGAATAAGTACTTAAAGTACGAATTCTCGAATTAAATTAAACTACATCATTAAATCCAATTTAATATGCATTCAATTCTAATTCGCATATTTAATTCCAAATTAAATAACACACTTTGATAATGAACTTTTATGACTTAAATTCCAAATTTAATCGCAACAGGTCTCAAAGCCCGATTAACGTCCAACGTCAATTTAATTAAAGTCCAATGGGCTTTTAATTAATTTCTTCAAGGCGTGGACTTTTGGTCAACTCGGGTCAATCCAATCCGGGAGTTACCCCATAAGCCCAAAAATCAATTTTGGCCCATTAGGCCCAATTAAACTTTAAGGGTCCATTAAGTCACATTTGGGCTTTATGGAGGTGGTTTTGGGCCCAATTGGATCCAACCAATTTTGTCTAAACCCAACTTTGTACAACAAAGCCCAACAAGCCCAATTACAACACAAAAGCCCAAATTCAATTTTAAGGCCAATTAATTAAACACAAAAAATTCCAATTTCACATTTAATTAACCAGAGTGCATTAACATAATTAATCACCCAAATCATTATTTCCAAAACACAAATTAGGCTAATAATCATGCTCATCTACATCAATTAGTGTCCAACACAAATTGATTAAAATCAAACCCATTACATGCTCATCATGTCTCAGCCAAGGGGAAATTATTTTGTCCAAATCAAATTCAATCCAATTAAATTCAATTCAACACAAATCAATATTCCCAACACATTTCTAACTCATCCAATGAATCAAAAAATCAAAATCCCAAGACATTAAAATAGGGCATTAAATTCGGCCATGCCAAATTTTTGGGGCAAATTTGTTCCAAACCAAATTTGATCAAATTGATCCCATCAATCTCAAATTAAAACATATCTAAGTATACTAATTCATCCAATTTCATTAAACATGCTCAAATATAATTTTACCCAAATTTTTAACCCTAACCAATTTCATGCTCAACCTTTAGCTCATGATGCCATTGTTGGCAAATTATAAGGTCCCAAGATCATAAACAAGCATAAAAAATGAAGTGCGAATACATCGACGAAGTCGCGGAATACTCAAATCGATCGGTTGAGCGATGCAGAGGCAAACGAGGCAACAAAAACGAACTGTTGTCCTCCTTCACTGGTTCAGCAGTGTGCAGTCCAAGCTCACTGGTTTGGCTCGGTTTTGGTCCTTCGTCAAGCTCCAAGCTTCGTCGAATGGTTCCCGGCTCATGGGTGGACTTCTCTATCACCTTCGCATATCTCGTAGTGTGCTAGCACTTGTGATTTTTGCCACAAAAATCACACACTCAGCTTCCCAAACTCACGGCATTTTGACAGAACCAGCGAGCTTATTTTTTACCTCCATGGGCGTGAGAAAGAAAAAGAAATGGAGAGAGAGATGTGAAATGTATTCCAAATTTGTGTATCTTATACACACATTTGAATTTACATTTCATTTCATGTGCATTTGGCTTTCAAAAGTCAAACAATTAAAGCCCAACCACTCACATCACTTCAATCCATCAACTTGTCAAGTCACATCACTCAAAGTGACAAGTGATTTGACGCTTCATGCGACTAGTGATTTGACGCTTGATTTGACGTGCCGCACTCGAATTCGAAATGTGAATGCGCTCGTAAATCATCTCGGGCTCGGGTTCGCTAATTCTAAATTAATAAATTTTCAGTTGCGTCGTAATTAAATGATTACGCCTAGCGAAGTCACTATTCACATCGCTAACGAATTAATTCTAAATTAATTCGTTCGCCCGAAGTAAAATCTAATTTTAATTCCGCGTCGAAATCCAATTTCGTTTAATATATCAAATATATTAATTTCTCGATTAATTCCAAATTAATCATTATCTCTCTTTAAATGATATTTTATCCCAGATAAAATATCTCCGCAATTAATCCCAGATTAATTTTCTCTCTCTTCTAATTAATCCCAGATTAATTTAGAGTGCGAGTTATACGTCATCGGTGAATATTTGGGAAGCGACCCATGAGATCCCCGGATATATTGGCAGTAAATTCGGACGTCAGACTATCCGAACACGTAAGTACCTCGTACTACGTTTATACCGAATTATAAGACAAGGTTGGCCTCTAGCAAAGCGCCATGCCTACCCAATTCCCCGGAAATATCCTTACAGGAATAAATGATCTGTATCAACCGTAGTATACCATAGTATTACGTATTTCTATCCAGTATCGGATGATCACGTGCTAGGCCTTGGGTTGGAATTGTGTCTGCCCCGTACGAAGCACATGTCGGATGTCTGGCGACTAGTCTCTATAATCGGATATACATGACCTAGTCATAATATCCCGATAGCTGCGCAGCATTTAAGAGAACCAGTCCCGTATCCTACGTGACCATCATCTCCAAATGACTGGAGTGACACTTCTGTCTTGACATCACACCCAACACACTACTATTCTCGATATACCCAGAATCGGCGTACACAGAAACCAGTTAAAGCCCTGGACGACCTCAACCACAGTATATTGATTGTCGTATATATTAGCGGTGCAAGTCTCATGTTAAGACCAAATACACCTACCCTAATTTCGGACTTCCATAGACACATAGTCATACTACCAATGGAATTCCGAGGGGGTCTTATCCAGAGCGAAGCTGTTTCCCGTACCATCGGTAAAACACAACCTCCTATTACACTTGCATGAGTATCCTATACCCAAATATATGAGAACTATGCCGTTGTGCCCTCACAACGTGCACAAGTGTAATACTAGTCTTTTACGTATTTATCGATGTCCAATCTCGATAATACTTTGACTAGGGATATTTAATGATTTATCCTTCATGGACTGATACTGTCTCATATCATTCTCCGTCCAGGAACAAATCACAAGGACCTCTCATCATTTATATATCTAGGTGATCTAATCACAAATGATAAGAGTGCAATCTTCTTTGTCACATAGTTAATTTGTACAACAACACCATGATCTGTACAAATAGTGACGCTATGGGTCATAATTGTCCAACAGATACCACCATATTGGTCGGTTGGCAATTAATTATAAATTGGTTTTAACCTGACTAAGCATGGATACTGCCTGGTTTGTCAGTTGGTAATTAATTATTAATTTGAGTTAATCAGGATTTTAAGGGAGATATCTAAAATAGTAGTAATAAAAGTGGATCATTTTACCTCAGCATTTTCTTTATTGTACTTTTACTATATTTACTTTCAGCATTTACTTTCCAGTAATTTACTTTCCAGTAATTTAATTTCCAGTATTTACTTTCTAGTAATTTAATTTCCAGCATTTACTTTATGTCTTTTCTTTTATTTAAGTTTTTACTACCCGTAAATATGTGTCGTAACTAAGCCAGTTATCTGGGGTTGTGATGAAATCCAATATCACCAGTTTATAAGGGGTTAAATTACAGTTTGGTTAATATAAAGGTTTATTTATTGAGCCTTAATCCTAATGCTTTTTATTAACTGGCCATTAAAAAAATTGAACTGGTAAACTTAAAATGAACTTGGAAAAGAGATTTTAGATTAAAGACTTTAGACTTAATAGCCCACGATATTCCTTGAGGATAGATAACCCTTTAATAGATTTCCTTACAGGATAGGAATATACCTATCGGAGGGGGTAGCCATAATTGGAACTTAATCTTAATGAATTCAGATAACTTGGTTAAAATAGGAATATGATTAATTGGGTTATACTGAGTATTTGTATTTGACCATCAGAAGAGACTTTTACATAATTTCGTTTTCCAGGTTAATAAACCAATATATTACACAAACGTAAAATAACCACTTCATCTTTTAAAAAGATATTGGAAAGATTCACAACCCTGGATAGTTTTATAAATTTGAATTTTCTTCAATCTACTTTCAAGTAATTTATTTACTTGTTTTAATTTTAATGTCACCACCCAATCAAACAATCAATCCATTAGATACTTGTAAACATTTAACTTCATAAATTAATAACAAAAAGTTTTAAGTCCTCGTGGGATCGATACTTTTTTTACTACTTGAACGATATATGGGCTTGCGTTATACGCGTGTGATTACGCCGGTCAAGTTTTTGGCGCCGTTGTCGGGGACTTATTTATCTTTCACTATTAGTTTTGAGGTTAGATTCTTTTACTTGTATCTTATTTTCTTTTTACTTATTGTTTTTGTTTTCACTTGTTTCAGGTTCTCAGAAACTACATGAGACGAACCAGAAGCTTTGAACTTCGACCGCTTGACCAGAGATTAAAAGAACAATCAGACAGTTGAGAAGAGAATTTCGAGAAGGCCAAGAAGCAATCATTAATATGGAACCTGAACAGTTGGAAGTTGCACCACCAATTCCCATTCGAGACAGAACCATTCTGGTGGTTGATGGCCTCATTTCCTGTATTGTATTTCCTCCTTTACCAGTAAATGTGTGTGACATCAAAACATGCATTCAGATGATTCAGCAGTCAATACAGTTTGGGGGGAATGCAACTGAAGATCCTAATGCCCGCATGAACAACTTCCTGGAAGTTTGCGGTACTTTCAATTACAACAGAGCAGTTGAAGAAGCTATGAGACTGCGAGTTTTTCCATATTCCTTGAAAGATAGAGCCAAAGCTTGGCTACATTCACTACCAGCAGGTTCCATCACAACTTGGAACACTCTAGCCACAAAATTCCTTGCAAAGTACTTTCCACAAGCCAGAACTGCAAAGTTGAGGAATGACATTACATCCTTCGTGCAACAAGATTCAGAATCCCTCTGCGAAGCTTGGGAAAGAGTCAAAGATTTACTCCGGAAATGTCCTCACCATGAGATTGCAAAATGGATACAAGTCCAAACCTTCTACAATGGACTTTCTGGAATAATGAGAACCACAATTGATGCTGCAGCTCGAGGAGCTTTAATGGCAAAATGAGAAGATCAAGTCTGGGACTTAATTGAAGAAATAGCTAACAACAACTTCTTCTGGCCAACAGAAAGGAGTTTGATTCAATGAATTGCTGGAATTTATGAAGTTGGAGCCAACACTGCAGTGAATGCCAAGTTGGATCAGATATGCAAATTCAAGGAAACTCTCAGCATGTAAGGTAACATTGGATCCACAAGTTCACCGCATGGAGGAGCACCAGAGACAAACCAACTCAAAGAAACGGTGAATTATGTCAACAATTTCAACAGACAGGGGAACAACCCATATTTCAACACCTACAACCCAAGGTGGAGGAATCATCTCAACTTTTCATAGAGCAACAATTCAGGGCCAATGACCTATCCACTACCCGGATTCCAACAACAACGGAACAAAGGCCAGGAGCATGAAAAAGAACCAGGAATTGCAGAAGTGCTGGCTCAGTTAAAAAAAATACGATGCTATGATTCAGAGCCAATCTGCTTCTATCAAAGCATTGGAGAATCAAATTGTACAACTAGCCAATGGTTAGAGTTACAGACCACCAGGAAATCTTCCCAGTAACACAGAACCACATCCAAGAAACCGAGGGAATGAGCAATGTCAAGCCATTACCTTGAAAAGTGGCACTGAAATCAACAAAGATGTTGGAATCAAGGCAACCATTGAAGAAGTTCTAAAAGATGCAGTTCCACAGATGGAGGAAAAAGAAGCAAAGGAAAAAGATAAAGAAATAATCACTTTACCTCCATCTTTTCCTCAACGACTCCATAAAAAAAAATTGGATAAACAGTTTTCTCGATTCTTGGAGGTGTTCAAAAAGCTGCATATCAACATTCCAATTGCAGAAGCCTTGGAAGAAATGCCCAGCTATGTCAAATTCATGAAAGACATTCTTTCACGAAAACGGAGATTGGGAGATTACGAGACAATAGCATTGACGGAGGAATGCAGCGCCATCATCCAGAGGGAACTTCCCCTCGAAGTTGAAAGATCTTGGCAGTTTCACAATTCCTTGTACCATTGGAGAACATTATATCGATAAGGCTTTATGTGATTTAGGTGCAAGTGTTATTTTGATGCCTTTTTCTATTTACAGGAAACTGCAAATTGGAGAAGCAATGCCTACCTCAGTCTCTCTGCAACTTGCTGATCCAACGCTCGCATTTCCGAGAGGTGTAGTTGAAGATGTGTTGGTCAAAGTTGACAAACTCATTCTCCCAGCAGATTTCATTATCCTTGACATGGAAGAAGACAAAGATGTTCCTATCATCCTTGGGAGACCATTCTTGGCTACAGGTCGAACTGTAATTGATGTACAAAAAAGAGAACTGACCATGAAAGTGCAGGACCAAGAAGTTACCTTTAATATTTTCAAAGCCATGAAATTCCCGAGTGATGAAAATGAAGAGGAATGTTTCAGAATTGATGTTGTTTATAGTATCATTCAGGATACTGATACAATTCCCATGGATAAACTTGAAGCTTGCATCGCCAACATGACTGACAATGAGCTAGATGCTGAAATTATGGAATGTATCAACTATCTTGACAAGCCATTCTGATTCCAATCGACACCACCAGTGGAAAGTCTGGAACTTTCGAAGAAAGATCGAATCAAGCCCTCAATTGAAGAACCACAACAGCTAGAGCTGAAGCTATTGCCGAGTCATCTCAAGTATGTATTTCTTGGAAACTCTTCTGAATTACTTGTTATTATTTCTTCTTCGTTAACATTGGAGCATGAAGAAAAGTTACTGAGAGTGTTATGAGAACACAAGAAAACCATTGGCTGGACTATATCAGACATTCGAGGTATTAGTCCATCATTTTGCATGCACAAGATTCTGATGAATGACGAGTACAAACCCAGAATGGAGCATCAACGGAGATTAAATTCAATCATGAAGGAGGTCGTGAAGAAAGAAATCATCAAATGGTTGGATGCTGGCATCATTTACCCCATCTCAGACAGCACTTGGGTGAGTCATATGTAGTGTGTGCCGAAGAAAGGAGGAATTACTGTTGTCACAAATGAAAAGAATGAGTTGATTCCAACAAGAACGGTGACTGGATGGAGAGTATGCATGGACTACCGGAAACTGAACAAAGCAACAAGGAAAGACCATTTTCCACTGTCATTCATTGACCAGATGCTAGACAGACTGGCGGGACATGAGTTCTATTGCTTTCTGGACGGATACTCGGGATACAATCAGATTGCCATCACCCCAGAAGTTCAGGAGAAAACCACATTTATATGTCTGTATGGTACTTTTGCTTTCCACAAATGCCATTTGGATTATGTAATGCTCCTGCCACATTCCAACGTTGCATGATGGCCATCTTCTCAGACTTTCTTGAACAGAGTATGGAGGTTTTTATGGATGACTTCTCTGTGTTTGGAGATTCTTTCGACCATTGCTTGAAAAATTTGGAACAGATGTTACAAAGATGCGAAGATACCAACCTGGTACTCAACTGGGAAAAATGCCATTTCATGGTACAAGAAGGCATCATTCTGGGACATCAGATCTTACAAAAGGGAATTGAGGTAGACAAGGCAAAGATCGAAACAATTGAAAAACTACCTCCACCCACATCTTTCAAAGGGACATACTGACTTTTACAGGAGATTTATCAAAGACATCTCGAAAATTACAAAACCTCTTTGCAATCTTCTGAAGAAAGATGTGTCTTTCAACTTCACCAAAGAATGTCAGGAAGCCTTTGAGATCCTAAAACAGAAGCTGGTCTTTGCCTCTATCATATTAGCACCGGACTGGACCCTTCTATTTAAGGTGATGTGCGATGCTAGTGATTTTACTGTAGGTGCAGTTTTGGGACAACGCAAAGCAAAGATTTTCCATGCCATTTACTACTCCAGCATAACTCTGAATGAAGCTCAACTCAACTACACAACCACTGAAAAAGAGTTGCTTGCAGTTGTGTTTGCTTTTGGCAAATTCTGATCTTAACTGCTGGGTCCCAAGGTGGTGGTCTACACAGATCATTCAGCAATCAAATATCTGATCGTGAAGAAAGATGCCAAGCCCATATTGATCCGTTGGATACTTCTTCTGCAAGAATTCGATGTGGATATCAGAGATAGGAAAGGGACAGAAAACCAAGTGGCAGATCATTTATCGAGGCTCGAGAATGAAGAAATAGCTGGCAAAGAACTGATAAGCAAAGAAAATTTTCCAGATGAACAATTACTTGCCATGAAACAGCATGATGTCCCTTGGTATGCTGACTATGTAAACTACATAGTGTCAGGAAAATGGCCGTTGGAATGGACAACTCAGCAACGAAAGAAGTTCTTCAAAGAAGTCAAGCACTATGTATGGGATGAACCGTACCTGTTCAAACGATGTGCTGATCAATTACTGAGATGGTGTGTTCCACATGAGGAGGTCAACAATGTCTTGCAGCATTTCCATTCATCACCATATGGCGGACACTTCAGCGGGAATAAAACTGCAGCCAAAGTCCTACAATCAGGTTTGTTTTGGCCCACTCTTTTTAAAGATGCTTATCTATTTTCTCTTCAATGTGACAGGTGCCAGAGAACGAGAAATATTTCCAGGATAAATGAAGGACCTCTTCAAAATATTTTGGAAGTGGAGATATTCGATGTGTGTGGTATTGATTTTATGGGACCCTTTGTTCCATCATTTGGAAACCTGTACATACTGGTTGTCGTAGATTACGTCTCCAAATGTGTTGAAGCAATTGCACTGCCATCCAATGATTCAAAGGTGGTGATCAAGTTCCTTTAAAAGAATATTTTCACTCGCTTCGGAACACCTCGAGCGATTATCAGCGATGGTGGCACACATTTCTGTAACAGATACTTTGATGCACTCCTATCCAAATACGGAGTTACTCATAAAGTTGCCACAGCTTACCATCCACAGTCAAATGGGCAAGTTGAAGTTTCAAATAGGGAGATCAAAAGAATCTTGGAGACAACCGTTGGATCAACAAGGAATGACTGGTTTGAAAAACTGGATGACGCATTATGGGCCTACCGGACACTTACAAGACACCCATTAGTATGTCCACATATCGAATGATATTTGGGAAAGCATGCCATCTGCCATTGAGCTTGAACACAAGGCGTACTGGGCACTGAAGAAGTTGAATCTTGATCCATAAGCTGCAGGAGAGAAAAGACTTCACCAACTCAATGAGTTGGAGGAATTTCGCCTACAGGCTTATGAGAATGCCAACTATACAAAGAGAAGACCAAGAAATGGCATGACCAAAAAATAGTGCGCAGACAATTGGAACCAGGGCAACAAGTGTTGTTGTACGATTCACGGTTGAAACTTTTTCCTGGAAAGCTGAAATCAAAATGGTCAGGTCCATTTGTGATTACTCAGGTGTTACCCTACAGAGTTATTGAGATATACAATCCCAAGTCGAGCAACACATTCAAAGTTAACAGCCAGCGTGTCAAGCACTACTAGGGAGAATCAATTGAGCAACAAAAAGAAAGTGTCACACATTCAGATCCAGCCTAAAGTTCGGACAGTCACGTCTAGCTGACGACGTTAAACTTAGCGCTAGTTGGGAGGCAACCCATGCAATTTGTGTATATATTATGATTTGGTGTGTTTTATTTTATGTGTTAGTTTTTGCAGGAGAAGTCATTTCAAGATGGAATAAGCTCTCACAAATCTTCACAAGCAATTTCATTCTCTCCATCAAAATTCTCTGATGAAAGTCTACAAAACTCGCTTGGAACGGATGATACTTCTGATGATCAAAGGTATTCCTAATGACATTCGTTGGGTAATCGAAGCACGGGTCCGATTAGCATGTGAGTATTCTGATTCTTATAATTCTTATTTGCCTGGTTTTGGAAGAAGCACCTATGCAAAGAAACGTAGAGCTAAGCAAATGGGTGTTTGTTACAAATATGCACGCTGGAATTGCAATACTCGTTGTCTTTATTTAGGAATGGCGTCTGATAATCGTGAAGATAAAATTAAATTCATTATGGATGGCTTGAGTAAGGAGTCTTTAGATGATATATCTTCGACTCTTGAGACGCATCCCAATGGATATGTTCATATAGCCATCCGTAAATTACATACACAATTCCAAAAAGAAAGACAACAGTTAAGTCTCGGGAATCTGACTCAAAAAGACAATGTTTGCCAATTTATAAGAAAATTGGATGGGAAGCTTGTCCTGACGCATAGACGTTAATCAAGCTGTAAATTATTTTAAATATTATATCTCTTTGTCTTTTCATAATAATTGTGATTTTTTTTTGTTATTTTCTCCTACAGGATCCAGGCTACTTTTTGACCTTTCACGATTTACTATTTTGCTACTAATCGTCCTTTGGAAGATACTTGTGCTATTATTACTCACCATTTTCAGGTTCTATAAATTCAACTCATCATTGCACCTTTGAAGGCATCCAGATAAAAATGGAAGCTACTTCAAGAAGACGGGTTGAAAACATCTGTGTGTTTTGTGGTACCAGTATTGGTGTTAAACTAGAATACGTAACAGCGACACATGAATTAGGTCGAGTCATTGCTGTAAGGAATATGCACTTAGTATATGGCGGCGGCAATCTTGGACTAATGGGGATCATTTCAAAGGCTTTACATGATAGAGGCAGTCAAGTCTTGGGAATCATCCCAAAACCCTTGGCGGAGGCGAATCTTATTGGCTCATCAAACGGCGATGAACTAATCGTGCCAGGTATGTCTGAACGACTGGTAGAGATGATTAACCGTGCTGATGCTTTTATTACTTTGACAGGAGGCTTGGGCACGATGGAGGAAATTTTTACAGTACTATCTTGGGCAAACTTGAACATACACCAGAAACCGCTTGGACTGTACAATTTTGATGGATTTTATGATTTTCTTTGTGTGTTTCTTGATGATGCTCGGAGAAATGGGTTCATGTCAAAGCCTGTAAAAGAACTCATATTTACTGCAAGAATAGCCCCAAATTTAATTGACCAAATCTTAGCCTTAAAACCTCAAATTAACCCCATTCTTTCCAAGATAAAATGGTCCGATAATGATCGTGGTAAGAGGCGTTGGATAAATCTGGATCTTAACCTTTAACTTTTCATTTAGATGTAGAATTTCAGCTAACCAGGTACTATTTTCTAAACTCTTCTTCTACTGTTTAAGACATTGGGGATAATGTCTCATTTAGGTTTGGGGGAGGAGAACAGTGAAATTGTATCTTGTTTTTATTGTTTTATTTTTAGTCAAAATTTACCAAAAAAGCCAAAAAAAAATTGAAAATTTTTACAAAAACCAAAAAAATATTTTGTATTTTTGTGTTTTTATTTGATTAATCAGGTGAAATTGGTGTGAGATAGCTGTGTAAGGAATTTCCATTCCTGAGGCGTATCTCAACCTATTTCGAAACAAGTTAATTTTTTTTTATTTCATTTTGAATTATTTAATTAGTAAATTCTCCATAAAACTGATTAAAATGAATTTTCATATGCTTAGTTGACAGATATTATCAACTTGCATGGTAACATACAGACATGAGCTGTAATTGAAAAGTTTGTAATATCCAGTGGTCTAGTTTAATTGGAGGAAGCATCTATAAAAAGCGATAGAGTAAAAAAAACACTTCCTAGATCCGAGTTATTAAGTCTTTAAGGGTGTTTTAACAAATAGTGCCCTAAAACCAACTGGTTTGGGAGTCACTGGCCCAACACTCGTTACATGGATCAAAGATGTTGCAAAAAAAAACATTTATATCGGAATCTGAGTAATTAAGTCTGTAGGGGTGTCTTAACACCTAGTTCCCTAAAGCCAACTGGTTTGGGAGTCATTGACCCAAACTCGCTACATAGATGGAAGATATTGTATATAAATAAAAAAAAATCAGAAAAACATTCCTTTGCCAAAAAAGGTGTGAATTCTAATAAAACTTTAGGATAAAAATATTACTTTCTTCTCAACTGCACTTGTGACTATTGTGGGGAAAAATGAGTTGATTAATATTTTGTTGGCTGTGTATATGAAGAATGGTAAAAAATAATCGGAGAATTCACTTATTCAGTAATCTAGAAAGAAAGAAAACAATTAGTAACTTGGATAAGAAGTTTCACCTGTTTAGTCACTAACTTCTTTATTCTATTTTCTCTTGTCTTTTTGCTTTTATGTGCATTAGTTTTATTACCTTTTTACTTTTGTAAAAAGCTTGTGGGTATCGTTGTTGAAAGCCCTCACGAGACTTCAACTCGTCCACTAGGGACACCTAGGGGTTTAAAGGCTTGTTGTATATGCTAAATGCAACCGTGATCCCTACGAAAGTGGCTTAGTTTAATTTTAATTATTTATTGTATTTTATTTTGTTGTTTTGCTCGAGGACTAGCAAAATGTTAGGTTTGAGGGTGTGATGAGCGGAAAATATATCAATATTTACCGCCCATTTTACTTAATATTTTTAGATTATTTTGCAGATAAAATAATATTGGGACTCAATGAAATCATTTAGGATGAAATGTGGGTCAAATAAGGGCAAAAATTGGAATTGACATATTAATTTTGGAGATTGGAAACTTGAAAGGGCGTTCTAACGAAGTACAGTTTCAGAAATTCCAATTTTGCGCAACTGTAGTATTTTGGGTATAAGTTTTTACTCCGATATCGGATTGAGCTGATTCAAGTTACAGATTAAAGAAGACTCCAAGATCTACAACTTGAAGAACAAAATAATTTCGAATTCTGAATATTTCATGACCAAATTTGATGAAACATCCGGAAGTGTGTTATGTGTAATTATTAAAGTCATTTTCAAAGCAAAAAAAATAAAAATAAAAATAAAAATAAAAATAGTCAAGCTCCCACCAAACATTATAGAAATTAATAATGGATTTGATGGAGCAATTAGTGGAGCAATTAGTGGAGCAATTAATAATGATTTGGTGGATGATTTGATGGAGGCAAAATTTTGCCTATAAATACCAAGTTATTTCATTTGTAAATTCATACTTTCTTATTTGAAATTCCTTAAAAAATAACTAAGAAGATTGTATCTTGTTTGTTTATTTACAACTTTCAGTAATTAATTTTGCTTTCGCACTTTCTTTTCCTTACTTTTCAGTTTTTACTTTCCGCATTTACTTTTACGCATAGTACTTTCCTTTCTTTACTTTTCCAGTTTTTTCTCTCTTAACGCAATGAGGAGGTAACTCCTCCTTGCTGGGGTAAAAGGTAAAGCTTTTATTATTCCTATTTAGATTAATCTCCCTTAATTATAATATAATAAACCTTACTTAATGAGGATACCGCCATATTGGTCGGTTGGTAATTAATTATAAATTGGTTTTAACCTGACTAAGCATGGATACCGCCTGGTTAGTCGGTTGGTAATTAATTATTAATTTGACTTAATCAGGATACCGCCTATATGGCTGGTTGATAATTATCACGCAAAATTAATATATTTTATTAAGGGAGATATCTAAAATAGCAGTAATAAAAGTGGATCCTCTAACCTCAACATTTTCTTTTATTGTATTTTTACTTTATTTACTTTCAGCAATTTACTTTTCAGTAATTACTTTTCAGCAATTTACTTTCAGCAATTTACTTTTCAGTAATTTACTTTCACAAATTTACTTTCAGCAATTTACTTTTCAATATTTAATTTCCAGCATTTACTTTATGTCTTTTCTTTTATTTAAGTTTTTACTACCCGTAAATATGTGTCGTAACTAAACCAGTTATCTGGGGTTGTGATGAAATTCAATAACACCGGTTTATAAGGGGTTAAATTACAGTTTGGGTAATATAAAGGTTTATTTATTGAGCCTTAATCCTAAAACTTTTTATTAACTGGCCATTAATAAAATTGAACTGGTAAAATTAAAATGAACTTGGAAAAGAGATTTTAGATTAAATACTTTAGACTTAATAGCCCACGATCTTCATTGAGGATAGATAACCCTTTAATAGATTTCCTTACAGGATAGGAATATACCTATCGGACGGGGGTAGCCATAATTGGAACTTAATCTTAATGAATTCAGATAACTTGGTTAACATATGAATATGATTAATTGGGTTATACTGGGTATTTGCATTTGACCATCGGAAGAGGCTTTTACATAATTTCGTGTTCCAGGTTAATAAACCAATATATTACACAAGCGTAAAATAACCACTTCATCTTTTAAAAAGATATTGGAAAGATTCACAACCCTGAATAGTTTTATAAATTTGAATTTTCTTCAATCTATTTTCAAGTAATTTATTTACTTGTTTTAATTTTAAAGTCACCACCCAATCAAACAATCAATCCATTAGATAATTGTAAGGATTTAACTTCATAAATTAATAACAGAAGGTTTTAAGTCCTCGTGAGATCGATACTTTTTATACTACTTGAACGATACATGTGCTTGCGTTATACGCGTGTGATTACGCCGGTCAACTAACAACAGAGATTGCGGGATATACTGTCGTATATCCCTCTCCCCTCACTATTTTAAGTATAAGATTTCTATTTATAAAATATCTAATATTTTAATTTAACTAGTGTGAATAAATTTATGGCAGCTAAAACATAACTCTTATTTACACTAGTACACTATTAGTGACCTAACCAATTTTAACTCCTAAAATTTGTATCACTAATTTCCATTAGTCTCTACTAATTGTATTACTCAATTAAACTAATTTAATTAGAGTGGTATTAGTGACCTATTATATTTTAACTTTTAAAATACTAGAACACTAATAGGTTTACAAATTTATAATTCTAAAATGGTCAAGATTTATATTAAACTATTTAATTAATCTTAGTGCGTTATAAAATCCAATGGTACGTGGAATTGTATCCTGAGTGCAGACCACATTACCATCCATTTGGATTCGGCTATGGAATTTATGTCCGGGTTTCCATCCTATATACCAATGGAATTTATTATGCAATTTTAAAGCCCAATATATTAGAATTCAAATTTTAAACTATAAAACCAATTAATCCAATTAATTATTTTTCTATGCATATCATATTCTAATTTAAACATTTCAAATCACATAAAATCATATTTCATGTATATAATGATTATGCATCCAATGCATGTTATGTCATGTAAAATGTAAGAGTAGGCACCCTAAGCTATATGACATGCTATTCAAATAATTCGAATTAAGCATACATATAACATAAAAAAATATTTTGCATTGATCGAGCTCTTATTTTTCTCTATACTAATCTAATTAGTACAAAAATATCTAAGGCATCCTTGGTCTTCAAAATACGCTCCAAGGTGGTGTTGGCTCCTTTTGCGACTTCGGTGCTCCAAATTACAACAATTGAAATTTTTTACATTGGAAAATAAAATTACAACAACTGTAAACAATGGCCTTATGGCCTTATATCCCAAAAACAAACCAACATGAAAATAAGAGTCGGAAAAATTTACGACCAATGCAAAATCCATTCATCAAATGAAAAATAATAATCATCCATCATATGAATATTATATTGTGCCTACTCATCTAAACATGCACATCAATATTTATAACTCATATAAACATATTAAAAACAGTAACTTTAAATGAAAAAGAGCAGGGTTAAGAACACTTTTCAACCTTGCTCTCGATGCCAATTATAGGAAATATTTTCCTTGCGCAGCGGAAACGGTTTAGGCACACGGATCGGACTTGAAAAATTTTATGCCATTCCCTTTGAAATACCGAATAGAACCAGCAGGTGCACTGAAATTTTGCTAATGTTTTTGAAAAAATTTCAGCCCCGGAATAGTCCCCGAACAGCCCCGAATACCCCACAAAAATTGCATTGTTTTGCACCCAATATGCGCCCAATGCACTGCAGAAACAGCCCCTGAATTGCATGAGCTTAAGCTGTGTTTTGGTTCTGATTTTTCACTTGAAAATAGCCCCAACACGGCCCCAAAATATTACAAAATATTCCCAAAAAAACTGGATTAAAATGAAACCAAATCGAGTTCTGTTTCACCAAGGTGGCAGTGAGTAAATCAAAACCTCACTGCCATGTACTTGTAAGAATAAGATGAAGATGGATTTGTTCGACACCATAAGTGTTCCGAGCTATGTCTCGTTACCAATGGAAACCTGTGTGGGCAAGACTCACAAAAATAATCCCTAAACTATTTAGAGATAAAGTCACACAACAATTTTTGTTCTTTTGATTTTTATTTTTCTTATGTTCTTCTTTTTCTTTTCTCAACAAATTAGAGGATTTGGAGAAGAAGAAGATGGAGGATGAGAGATCCCAAAAAGAAAAATCAAATTTTCTTTTTATACTTTGGGTTACTAATTTTCAAAATTAACAAACCCTTAGCCTCCCCACCATAGGAACATTCGGCCATATGGCTTTTTTTCTTTAATTTTGTAACATTAATCCTTTATTACTATAATAAAGGATATGTTACAAAAATAAAAGGTCTAATTGCCTTTCATAAAGAGCAATTACTAAAACCAATCAAACACCTTCCAAAAACCATTTTTGGAAAATCAAAAATCAAAAATTATATTTATTAAATTATATAAATAATATAATTTAATAATATGCAATTAATAATCATCAAATAATTATTAAATTATATACTAACATTTTAATATATAGTATCAAATGTGACACATCAATATTATTAATCATATTAATAATATTTATACATATGTGAGTATATAATTGGACTATTCAATTATACTAAATCTGCTATAGTATATCGAGCTAGCACGGAGACAAATGGACCTACGGTTCTGAGCTCCAATAATCTCGAAATATTAATTAAGCTCTTAATTAAATATTCTGAATTATTAACTCCGAGTTATTCCACTAAAAACCTGAAGTTGCACTCTCGTTGTCGCAGATGATATATTAAGCCGAACCAAGTCGGTTTCCATCGATATAGTCACTACATACGAATCGACCATTCACGAGTATCTCGTAATTAGAGCCAGGTCATAATGTTTGTTATACCCCTCTAATTATTTATACCTTAAGTACCATTGATTCTCTAATGAACGATTTATTCATAACCATTAAGAATTTTAATCTTTCGATTCGTAATAGAAAGACTTGAGTGCTCAAACCGTTCAAGTACCGAATCAACCCTTAAAGAAAGTTACTCATCTACTTCTCGCAAGAATGAGTGAACTCCATATCTATGTAAAACGTTCCCAGCTACACAACAGACCATGTCCCCAAAGTACATAGCTATTGGTCGGGACTGTTACACCAACCTCACCTTTGTAAATTAAAGGATATAGCCTGCCATGCAGGAGTTCGTAGTACACTCAGGATTAAGATCAATCCATATATGACAATCTAGTAGATTGAAATGACTTTCTTTGTTTAACAGATGTTATAAGAATGTCATTTCCATCTGGGTCCAGTCCTATATGATCACATCATATAATGTAACTCCATTCTCATGTCTCTATTTGGACGATCCCGGATCAAGGTCGCCATACAAATATAGAATGGACCGTAGCTATAGATAAACCATAAACAAAGTACCCGCTTTGTTTGTTCTCTATGGACTATTTAAGATTACTAACTTCAGACTTAATTCCTCTTTTGTATGACATTCATGCACTAAGTCTGAAGACACATAACTAATCTAGGGTATTCTAGATAATTTATAATATGCGAAAATTAAACAAACATTTTAATAATTGAATAATGCACCATTTTATTTCAAAACATATAAAATCATTTACATAATTTGCAGCTCTGGGGCATACATCCCAACAACCCCAACCGAACCACTGGAACCGAACGGTTCATGCGGTTCATATGGTTCCAACCAGAACCGTTTTTTCCGGGTGGAATCGTAGGGTTCCAACCCATCCCCAACGACTACTTGGCATTGGGGATAGCGCAACGGCTAGTAGTCGTTGGGCTAGGGCAGAGAGCCCAACGGCTTCCTGCCCTAACGTTATTAAAAAAAATTGGTGATTTCCCAAATTACCCTTAATAATATTAATAAAACGACTAATTTTATGGGTATTTTAGGTATCATAAAAATATTCTAAAAATGTATAAATATAAGTCATTTTTCATTATTTCAACACACCAATTCCTACAATTCTCAATTCTCTCAATTCCTACAATTCTCTCATTCTCAATTCTCTAATCTACAATTACAATTTATCATTATATTAGAAGTTGATTTATAGATTTATTTAATGGTTATATTAGAAGATGTAACTTGCAATCAGTAAGACAATCTAGTAGTAGTGAACCCGTAATGGAAACAAGACTTAGCGCATATGATCGTTGCTTACTACAACGAAATAAAAAACTAGGGATAACACGACTAATAATCCGGAATTAGATAATTATTTATCTACAAATTTCAAGTTTTCAACTAAAAGTTTAGTTAGTAAAAATTTTCAAACCCTTGAAAGGTGGAACCGACATCAAAATGTATATCATGTATTATCAATTATTGCTAAAGAGATATTGGCAGCACCTGTTTCCACCATTACGGTTGAGCAAGCCTTCAGCATGGGAGGCAATATATTGGATGTTAGACGATCTTCATTACATCCAAGCACTCTAGAAGCAACAACATGTGTGGATGATTGGACCCGAGCTGATCTGAGGCAACAAGAAGATGCCCCCGATGAATTTGAAGACTTGTTTGACAATGCATCTATAAGTGCAAGCGGAAATGGAGCTGAAGGATCAACATGTACTGATAATAATGATTGATAATTAAATAATTGTAAAATTACAATGGGGAAATATCTTAAAGTTTTAATGGAACTACGTTAGCTTTGATTCCACTCACCCCTGAGGATACGTAGGCAACTTAAGTTTTTAAAAATTTAAGTTCAAGCTCTTTAATTTAATTATTTTATTTTTAATTTTAATTTTTTTTAAACAAGATTTTTATTTGTAATTTAATGTAAGTTTATTATATAAATTCAAATTCATAATTTTAAATTAATTTTTCAATCTCAATTTTTTTTATTTTAAAAAAAGAAAACAAAACGAATGGAACCGGAATCGAACAGAGAGGCACAACTTGTTTCTAGGATATGGAGAGGCACAATTTGTTTCTTCCAGTGATGTTATAGACGATCCATTGACCTATCGTAGTGCAATGAATGATTCTGATAAAGTGGAATGGCTTAAAGCCATGAACCTCGAGATGGAGTCTATGTACTCTAACTCAGTCTGGGAACTTGTAGACCAACCTGATGGACTAAAACCCATAGGTTACGAGTGGATCTACAATAGAAAAAGAAGAGTAGATGGGAAGGTACATACCTTTAAGGCTAGTGGCAAAGGGTTATACCCAGAAAGAGAAATTGACTATGAAGAGACTTTCTCGCCAGTGGCCATGCTAAAATCCATTCATATTCTTCATTCCATTTTCGCATATTATGACTATGAGATTTGGCAAATGGATGTCAAGACTGCATTCTTGAATGACAATCTTGATGAGAGTATTTATATGATACAACCAGATGGGTTCATTGTTGGACAATTATGACCCATATCATCACTATTTGTAAAAGACATGGTATTCTTTGTACAAATTAACTATGTGACAAAGGAAATTGCTCTTTTATCATTTTGTAATTGGATTACTTAGTTATATAAATGATAAAAGTCCTTATGATTAGTTCCAGATTAATAAGATATGAGACAGTATTAATCCACGAACGGTTTAATCATTAAACATCCTTAGTCGTAGTATTATCGAGACTGGACATCGATAATGCAGAATAGACTAGTATTACACTTGTGCGCATTATGGAAGCTTAACGGCATAGTTCTCATATATTTAAGTATTGGATACTTATGCAAGTGTGATATGAGGTTCTGTTATCCGTTGGAACGGAAATAGCTTTGCTCTGGATAGCCCCTCAGAATCTCATTGGTAATATGACTATGTGTCTATGGGAATCTGAATTAGGGTAGGTGTATTTGGTTTTAACCTGAGACTTGCATCACTAATACTTGCGACAATCAGTACGCTTTGGTTTTGGTCGTCCGGAGCTTTAACAGGTTCTGTGTACGCCTCTTCTGGGTATACTAAGAATCATAGTGTATTGGGTGTGATGTCAAGATGGAAGTATCACTTCAGTCATATGGAGATGATGATCACGCAGGATACAAAACTGGTACTCTAAAGTGATGCAGCCATCGAGTAAGTATGACTGGGTCATGATTTTCCAATCATAGAGACTAGTTGCTAGTGATCCGATATATGTTTCGTACGGGGCAGACACAATTCTAGCCCTAGGCCTAGCATGTGACATCCGATACTGGATCCCAATACGCAATACATTGTTTACTACATTTGATACAGATTATATATATTCCATGTTGAATATATTTCTGGAGAATTAGGTAGGCACGGTGCTTTGCTAGAAGCCAACCATGTCTTGAAAATCGGTAAGAACGTGGTACCGGGTACGCACGTGTCGGATAGTCCGACAACCGGATTTACTGCCAACATATCCAGAAATCTCTTGGGTTGCTTCCCAAAGATTCACCGATGACATTTGACTCGAACATAATTAATCTGAGATTAATTATGAGAGAGAAAATTAATCTAGGATTAATTACGGCAAGAATTAATTTGGGATTAGTTATCAGAGAAAGAATTAATCTGGGATTAATTACATCGAGAATTTATCTGGGATTAAATTCGTCAACAAGAGAAAACGCGATTAATTTGGAATTAATCGGCAAAGAAAATTTAATAGTGAAATTGGATTTTACTATTTAATTTATTTAATTGGGCTAAAATAATATATTAGATATACTAATTGAAATTAGATTTCAATGCGGAATTAAAATTAGATTTTAATTCATGCGAACAAATTAATTTAGAATTAATTCGCAAGCGACTTTCATAATAATTTTGCTAGGCCTTATAATTTAATTAAATTGGATTTAATTATGTCGCAACGGAAAATTCGTTTAATCGGATTAAACGAACCCGAGCCCGAAGTGTGTTGAGCAAGCCCACTTAAAATTTGAATTTAAAGTGGGGCCCACCAACTTACATCAAATGTCACTTTTTGTGATGGAAGTCTAGTCACATTTTAGGTGATGGAAGTGGGTGAATGCATTTAATGCATTTTTTCTCAACAAACTTATTTAGTTTTTTGGAAAAACATTTTCTGACAACTTTTGTAATAAGTTGAAAACTCTCTCTCCCTCCTTATTCTCTAAATGGCTGAATACTTCATCATCGCCACGTGTCACCACCTGTCACCCCACGTGTCAGCCACGTCATCACCATGTCAGCAGAAGACCGAGTCAACTTTTCCACCTCACCACAACGTCATCATCAGCCAATCATAGCGTGCCATGTGTCACAATCCTAAGGTGCCGACAATCGCTATCGCCACGTGTTGCCACGTCATTTCCACGTCACTGCCACATCAGCTCAATTATTGAATTAATCATCCAAAATGCCACGTCATCGGATAAGAATCTCGGCAGAACCAATCAGAGCGTGACACGTGTCCGCGTCGCGATGCAAGAACAACTTGCGCGTCGCAACGCGGATTCCTAATTGACGGCTATAAATTCAACTCGAAATTTCAGTTTCAGATGTATCTTCCTCTCTGTAATTCTCTGAATAAATAAGGAGTTTGTATATAGTTTTCTTTTAATTTCAGTTTTGTAATTAATTTTTATTTACTTTATGTAATCATAATTTACTTTATTTACTTTTTCAGTTTTTACTATTCAGCTATGAGAAGGTAACTTCCCCATGCTAGGGTGAAAGGTAAAACTTTTATTACTGCTATTTAGATTAATCTCCCTTAATTATAATATATTCACTACTTAAAATTTGACTTAACAAGGATACTGCTATATTGGTCGGTTGGTAATCAATTATAAACTGGTTTTAATTTGACTAAGCAAGGATGCCGCCTGGTTGGTCGGTTGGTAATTTACCGCCTATATGGCTGGTTTATGGATAAATATTGATACCGCTTTTATGGCAGGTCGGACTTAATTTGACTTAATTAGGTTACCGCCTATATGGCTGGTTGGTAATGTTATCACAAGTTAATATATTATATTAAGGGAGATATCTAAAATAGTAGTGGTAAAAGTAGATCCTTTAACCCTAGCATTTTATTTTATTGTAATTTTACTTTTCAGTATTTACTTTACCGCATTTACTTTTTCAACATTTTACTTTGTCTTTTATTTTTAAATTTTTACTAGCCCTAGTTATGTGTCGTAACTAAGTTAGTTATCTAGGGTTGTGATGAATTTTAATATCACCGGTTTATAAAGGGTTATTTTATAGTTTGGGTAATTTAAAGGTTTACTTATTAAGTCTTAAACTTAATGCTTCTTGTTAACTAACCACTAATAAGATTGATCTGGTAAATCTAAAATAAACTTGACAAAGGAATTTTAGGTTTCAGCCTTAGACTTAATAGCCTACGATCTTCCTTGAGGATAGATAACCCTTTAATAGATTTCCTTACAGGATAGACATATACCTGTCAGACGGGAGTAACCATAATTGGAACTTAATCTTAATGAATCCAAGTAATTTGGTTGACATAGACATATGGTTCAATTAGGTTATACTGGGTATTTGCATCTGACCATCGACATAGGCTTTTGCATAATTTCGTGTTCCAGGTTAGTAAACCGATATATTACACAAACATGAAATAACCACTTCATCTTTTAAAAGATTTTGGAAAGATTCACAACCCCGAATAGTTTCTTACTATTGAATTTCATTTAATTTAATTTTGAGCAATTTTATTTACATATTTTTTAAAGTTTAAAATCATCACCATTTCAAATCAATCAATCAACATGTTAGATATTAGTAATCATTTGACCTCATATAATTAATAGATTAGGTATTAAGTCATCGTGGGATCGATACTTTTTATACTACTTGAACGATACATGCGCTTGCGTTATATGAGTGTGATTACGTCGGTCAAGTTTTTTGCACCGTTGCCGGGGACTTATTTATCTTTCACTATTAGTTTTGAAGTTAGATACATTTACTTATATCAAATTTTCTACTTGCTTATTATTATTTTTTTCTTGTGTTTCAGGTTCTCAGACACTACATGAGATGAACCAGAAGCTTTGAACTCCGACCGCTTGACCCAGAAATTGAAAGAACCATCAGATAGTTGAGAAGGGAAAAGCGAGAAGGCCAAGAAGCTTTAGTCAACATGGAACCTGAACCTTTGGAAGTTGCACCACAAATACCCATTCGAGGCAGAACCATTCCGGTGGTTGACGGATTCATTTCCTGTATTGTACTTCCTCCTTTACCAGTAGATTCGTGTGACATCAAAACATGCATTCAGATGATTCAGCAGTCAGTGCAGTTTGGGGGGGAAACAACTGAAGATCCTAATACCCACATCAGCAACTTCCTGGAAGTTTGCGGCACTTTCAATTTCAAGCGAGAAGCTGAAGAAGCAATGAGACTGTAAGTTTTCCCATATTCCTTGAAAGATAGAGCTAAAGCTTGGCTACATTCACTACCAGCAGGTTCCATCACAACTTGGAACACTTTAGCCACCAAATTTCTTACAAAGTACTTTCCACCAGCCAGAACTGGAAAGCTGAGGAATGACATCACATCCTTTGTGCAACAAGACTCGAAAACACTCTACGAAGCTTAGGAAAAGTACAAAGATTTGCTCCAGAAATGTCCTCACCATGAGATTCAAAAATGGCTTCAAGTCCAAACCTTCTATAATGGACTTTCTGGACTAATGAGAACCACAATTGACGCTGCTGCTGGAGGAGCTTTGATGGCAAAAGGAGAAGATCAAGCCTGGGACCTAATCGAAGAAATGGCCAACAAAAATTCCTTGTGGCCAACAGAAAGGAGCATGATCCAAAGAATTGCAGGAATTTATGAAGTTGGAGCCAATACAGCAGTCAACGCCAAGCTGGATCAGATATGCAAATTCATGGAGACTCTTACCACTGGATCCACAATTTCACTATATAGAGGAACACCAGAACCAAACCAACTTAAAGAAACGGTGAATTTTGTCAACAATTTCAACAAACAGGGGAACAATCCATATTCCAACACCTACAACCCAGGGTGGAGGAATCATCCCAATTTCTCATAGAGTAACAATTCAGGGCAAAAGAACTATCCACCACCCGGATTCCAACAGCAACAGAACAAAGGCCAAAAGCAGGCAAATGAACCAGGAATAGTGGAATTACTGACTCAGTTAAAAAAATATGATGATATGTTTCAGAGCTAATCTGCTTCTATCAAAGCACTGGAGAATCAAATTGGACAACTGGCCAATGCCCAGAGTTACAGACAGCCAGAAAATCTTCCCAGCAATACAGAACTGAATCCAAGGAACCGAGGGAATGAGCAATGTCAAGCCATTACCTTGAAAAATGGTACTAAAATCAAAAAAGATGTTGGAATCAAGGCATCCAAAGAAGATGTTCCAAAAGATGCAGTTTCACAGATGGAGGAAAAAGAAGCAAAGGAAAAAGATCAAGAAAAATTCACTCCACCTCCATATTTTCCCCAGCGTCTTCAGAAAAACAAACTGGACAAGCAATTTGCTCGATTCCTGGAGGTGTTCAAAAAGTTGCATATCAACATTCCATTCGCATAAGCCTTAGAAGAATTACCCAGCTACGTCAAATTCATGAAAGACATTCTTCCACGGAAATGGAGATTAGGAGACTATGAGACAGTAGCATTGATGGAAGAATACAATGCCATTATTCAGAGGAAACTTCCCCTGAAGTTGAAAGATCGTGGCAGTTTCACAGTCCCGTGCACCATTAGAGAACATTACATTGGTAAGGCTTTATGTGACTTGGGTGCTAGTGTTAATTTGATGTCTTTTTCTATTTACAGGAAACTGCAAATTGGAGAAGCAATGCCTACCTCAGTCTCTCTGCAACTTGTTGATCCAACGCTCGCATTTCCGAGAGGTGTAGTTGAAGATGTGCTGGTCAAAGTTGATAAACTCATTCTCCCAGCAGATTTCATTATCCATGACATGGAAGAAGACAAAGATGTTCCTATCATCAATGGGAGACCATTCTTGGCTACAGATCGAACTGTAATTGATGTACAAAAAGTAGAACTGACCATGAAAGTGCAGGACCAAGAAGTTACCTTTAATAAAGGACCATTCCAACAAGAACGGTGACTGGATGGAGAGTATGCATGGACTACCGGAAACTGAACAAAGCAACGAGAAATGACCATTTTCATCTGCCATTCATTGATCAAATGCTGGACAGACTGGCGGGACATGAGTTCTATTGCTTTCTGGATGGATATTTAGGATACAATCAGATTGCTATAGCCCCAGATGATCAAGAGAAAACCACATTTACATGTTCGTATGGTACTTTTGCTTTCCGCAGGATGCCATTTGGACTATGTAATGCCCCTGCCATATTTCAGCGTTGCATGATGGCCATTTTCTCAGACATGCTGGAGCAGAGTATGGAGGTATTCATGGATGATTTTTCTGTGTTTGGAGACTCTTTTGACCACTGCTTGCAAAATCTGGAACATGTAGTACAAAGATGAGAAGATACAAACTTGGTACTCAATTGGGAGAAATGCCATTTCATGGTGCAGGAAGGCATTGTTCTTGGACATTGGATCTCACAAAAGGGAATCGAAGTAGACAAAGAAAAGATCGAGAAAATTGAAAAACTACCTCCACCAACATCTGTCAAAGGGATTCAGAGCTTTCTTGGACATGCTGGCTTTTACAGAAGATTTATCAAAGACTTTTCCAAGATTGCTAAACCTCTGTACAATCTTCTGGAGAAGGATGTGCCTTTCAACTTCACCAAAGAATGCCAGGAAGCTTTTGAGATCTTGAAACAGAAGCTGGTCTCTGATCCCATCATTGAAGCACCAGACTGTAACCTTCCATTTGAGGTAATGTGTGACGCTAGTGATTTTGCTGTAGGTGCAGTTTTGGGACAACGTAAAGCAAAGATTTTCCACACCATTTACTACTCCAGCAGAACTCTGAATGCAGCTCAACTCAACTACACAACCACTGAAAATGAATTGCTCGCAGTTGTGTACGCTTTTGATAAATTCCGCTCCTATCTGCTGGGTCCCAAAGTGGTGGTCTACACAGATCATTCAACAATCAAATACTTGATCACAAAGAAAGATGCCAAACCTAGATTGATCTGTTGGATACATCTTCTACAAGAATTTGACATGGAGATTTGAGACAAGAAAGAGACAGAAAATCAAGTGGCAGATCACTTATCGAGGCTCGAGAATGGAGAAACAACTGGCAAAGAACTGTCAATCAAAGAAACTTTTCCAGATGAATAGTTGTTTGCCATGAAACAACATGATTATCCTTGGTATGCTGATTATGTCAATTACATAGTGTCGGGAAAATGGCCGTTGGAATTGACAACTCAGCAAAAGAAGAAGTTTTTCAAAGAAGTCAAGCACTATGTATGGGACGAGCCGTACCTGTTCAAACGCTGTGCTGATCAACTACTGAGATGGTGTGTTCCACAGGAGGAGGTCAACAATGTTTTGCAACATTATCATTCATCACTATATGGCGGACACTTCAGTGGAAACAAAACTGCAGCCAAAGTTCTACAATCAGGTTTGTTCTGGCCCACTCTTTTTAAAGATGCTTACTTGTTTTCTCTTCAATGTGACAGGTTCCAAAGAACATGAAATATTTCAAGGAGAAATGAAGGACCTCTGCAAAATATTCTGGAAGTGAAGATATTCGATGTGTGGGGTATTGATTTTATGGGACCCTTTGTTCCATCATTCGAAACATGTATATATTGGTTGCTGTAGACTACGTCTCCAAATGGGTTGAAGCAATTGCACTGCCATCCAACGATTCAAAAGTGGTGATCAAATTCCTTAAAAAGAATATTTTCACTCGGTTCGGAACACCTCGTGCAATTATCAGTGATGGTGGCACACATTTCTGCAACAGATACTTTGATGCACTCCTATCCAAATACGGAGTTACTCATAAAGTTTCCACTACTTACCATCCACAATCAAATGGACAGGTTGAAGTTTCAAATAGGGAGATCAAAAGAATCTTGGAGAGAACCGTGGGATCAAAAAGGAGGGAAGCATTATGGGCCTACCGGACAACTTACAAGACACCTATTGGTATGTTCCCATATCGATTGGTGTTTGGGAAAGCATGTCATCTGCCAGTTGAGCTTGAACACAGGGCATACTGGGCACTGAAAAATTTGAATCTTGATCCATAAGCTGCAGGAGAGAAAAGACTTCACCAACTCAATGAATTGGAAGAATTTCCACTACAGGCTTATGAGAATGCCAGATTGTACAAAGAAAAGACCAAGAAATGGCATGACCAAAAAATAGTGCACAGACAGTTGGAACCAAGGTACCAGGTGTTGTTATACAACTCTAGGTTGAAACTTTTCCCTGGAAAGTTGAAATCAAGGTGGTCAGGTCCATTTGTGATCACTCAGGTTTTACCATATGGAGCTGTTGAGTTACTGGATCCCAACACCAACAACACATTCAAGGTTAACAGTCAGTGTGTCAAGCACTACTGGGGAGAATCATTTTTGCAACAAAAAGAAAGTGTCACACTTTCAGATCCAGCCTAACGTTCGAGAAGTCACATCTAGCTGATGATGTTAAACTTAGCGCTCATAGGGAGGCAACCCATACAATTTGTGTATATATTGTGATATGGTGTGTTTTATTTTTGTGTGTTTTATTTTTGCAGGTAAATTCATTTCACGATGGAAGAAGCTCTCACAAATCTTCACAAGCAATTTCCTTCTCTCCCTCAAAAATCACTGATGAAAGTCTACAAAGCTCGCTTGGAACGGATGAGACTACAGATGATCAAAGGTATTCCAACTGACATTCGTTGGATTATTGAAGCACGGGTCTGATTGGCAGGTGAGTCTTCTGACTCTTTTATTTCACATCTGCCTGGTTTAGGAAAGAGCACATATGCTAAAAAGAGAAGAGCTAAAATAATGTATGTATGCTATAAATGTGCTCGTATGTTTTATGATACTCGTTGTCATTCTTTAGGAATGGTGTCTGATAACCGTGAAGATAAGATTAATTTCATTAAGGATGGCTTGAGTAAGGAGTCTTTGGATGACATATCTAAAACTCTTGAAACGCATCCCAAAGGATATGTGTATCACGAAATTCGTATGTTATATACACAATTCCAAAAAGAAAGACAACAGTTATGTCTCGAGAATCTGACACAAAAAGACCATGTTTGCCAATTTATAAGAAAATTGGATGAGAAGCTTGTCCCTGACGCATAGACGTCAATCAAGCCGCTACTTTTCTTGTACATATTATATCTCTTTGTCTTTTCCTAATAATTGTGATGTGTTTTGTTGTTTTCTTTTATTTTCTCCGACAGGATCCAGATCTTTTTGACTATCACGATTTATTTTACTGTTTAACTAATAATTGTCATTTGGCAGGTACTAGTGCTATTATTTTACTCACCTTTTTCAGGTGTTATAAATTCAACTCATCATTGCACTTTTGAAGACATCCAAAGTGAAACATGGAAGCCACTTCAAGAAGACGAGTTGAAAACATCTGTGTGTTTTGCGGTACTAGTGTTGGTACTAAGCCACAATACGTAGCAGCATCACGGGAATTGGGACAAGTCATAGCTGAGAAGAATATGCACCTAGTATATGGCAGAGGCAATCTTGGACTAATAGGGATCGTTTCAAAGGTCGTACAGGATAGAGGCACTCAAGTTCTGGGAATCATCCCAAAACCATTGACAGAGGCAGATCTTATAGGATCATCAAACGGAAAAGAACTGATCGTGCCAGGTGTAGACACTGCATTTTTATATAATGCCCAATGATGAGCCTCGTATGGTGGCACTACCCGATAAGTCGCGGAAGTCGCGGGAAACGGACGTCGGTAGGGAAAATTCTGAAATTAATAGATCGTCAAATTTAAATTCGCTAGTTAGTCGCGGGTTCGCTTAGTCAATTCTTGTTTCAAACTTTAATCTTGGCCCAAAACCCCCCGCACTCCTCAAAAGCCCACTTGCACAACCTTAATCCTAATGCACCACTATATAAACACCACTTAAACCAAACCCTAACCCCTCCTCACAAAAACCAGAAACCCTAACAGCACTCTGATCTCTCCCTATCGCCATTTTATCTTGGCCCCTCTCTCCACTCACGCAGCCTCTTCCTCTAACTCCACTCACGTCTCTCTTCACGCTCTCTCCTCTCTCCCTCTCTCTCTCGCCGCTCACGGCCAGGCCACAACAAACTCAATAAAACCCTAATTTCCTAAGCACACAACTCTCACTGAAAAAAAAAACACGACTTTAAGACACACAAATCGACCCATAACCAGACCACTCACTAAGCCCTGGCCGACTACTCACACACAACTAGCCAAACCGTAACATAAACAGCCCACCAAAGAGAACAAAGCCACCGAACAAAATAAAAAAAATAAGAAAAAAAGAAAAAAAGAAGCAACGTGGAACCAGTGAGCAGCTTGGACCTGGACAAGAAAGGCAGCATGAACAAAATAAAAGGGTTGGACGTGAAGCAGACCAAAACGTGCCAGTGAGCCATGAACCCTAGGTAAACAAAAAACAAACAAACCCCATAGTTAACCGACAAGCTTCACCAACAACAACACAAAAAAGTCAACAATCCACCGACCAAAGCAGTCCCATAAATAGCAGTAAAACAGCCAAAAAATAGCCCCTAAAATAACCACAAAACCACAATAAAAATAACCCAAAATAGTCTCCAAATAACCCCCAAAACAGCGAGTGAAAACAGCAATAAAAATAGAGAAAACAACAGTGAAAATGTTAACCCTTCCGGCGACGTCCCAACGCACTTCCGAGAAGCGACTTAAAAAGTAAGACCTGAGGGCACCCTTTGTTATATTTTATTTTGTCGTCCTGGAAACGGCATGCTTGGTTGGATGTGGAATATATCCAACCGGGTATGCAAAGTCCTACATTGAAAACGGCCAAATTATTTGGCCACATATTTAGTATTCCGCATTTATCTCGTATTATGAGTCCTTTATTATTTCGTATTTAATTTACGTTTATTGTTGTTTTATTGTTCTGCACTTTTGTTTTGTGTTATTTATCTTCCTTGTTATTTTGCATATTTGTCTCTTCTGTTATTTATTGTTATATGCATTATCATATTTCATGTATGTCAACATTGGGTTAATGATTGCGTTGTGTTAATGCTTGCGTGCTATCCCTTGCGGTATATCGGATGGAAACACGGACATAAATTCCATAGCCGAATCCGAATGGATGATAGTGCGGTCAGTACTTGGGATACAACTCTACGTACCGCTTGGGGAAACACTGATGCATGTTTTATGTCATTTTAGACGCTACTTTGGTAATCTTGTTCGAACGCGTTCTCAAACGCTACACGAACGTATGCATTCCGTCTCTCTCCGTTCGAACGCGTTTCCGAACACTACTCGAACACATGCGTTCGGCCTCACCCTGTTCGAACGTATTTCCGGACGCTACATGAACGCACATGCATTCTGTCTTGCCATACATGATATCTCGTCCCATTTGAACGCGTTTACGAACGCTACCCGAACGCATTCAGCCTTATCCCATTCGAATGTGTTTCCGAACGCTACACGAACTCGTGCATTCTGTCTTACCTCGTTCGAACATATTTCCGAACGCTACTCGAACGCATGCATTCTGTTTTGTCATGCATCACATCCCATTCCATCCCATTCGAACGCGTTTCCGAACGCTACACGAACGCGTGTTTTCTGGATCATGTGCATAAATATCTTTTTTTAATGTAATATGCTTTCATTGTTTCTATTAATGTCCATGGGTCTGCAAATTTGTGTGTTGATTAAATTATCTTGTATGTGTTGCATAAGACTTGGTCATATTATTGCATAAATCCATTCATTACAATTGGCATAAGTAAGGGACCATTCCGAACCCAACAGTTTGAGGTCTTCCCTTGCGAGGGGTGAGTGCGGCCTTAAATCATTTCCCAGTTCACACTGGGTGGCGACTCCTTTTATTTCTCCGGTTTAGTCCCCCGCGGGCTACTCTGTACTCCCGACCGGGCCGTGAGCCTGGACAATATCGTCCACTTCTGTACCTCGTCTATAGTCTGGCGACTCCACTGGGGATAGAGAATCGGCCCCGAAATAATGCCTTGTAATGTTTGTGGTTTTTGCTTTGGTTTTGCAGGTCTCATATATATTGCATACCCTCTTTACCCCGATGTCGTCATGTATCGTGAAGTCGCTTTCGCTCGAGGTGGCGGATCGTTATATGGCATCATCACTCGTTGGCACGTACCTTAGGGTATAAAAAAGGTGTGTTCATTTGGCCGCTCGAACCCTTGAGTGGGGAGACCTAGTTGTGGGCAACCTTCGCCGGCGGGAGCCTTTATCCATATCCTTATAAACCCGCATATGAACCATAGTCATATATCCTATAGAAGTTGCCTTTTTATGCTTTTGATAACCACATGCATATTATATCTTATACATCCCATGCATCTCATGCATCTCATGCATACACGCATCATGTTAACCCATTTGTCTTAAAAGCCATCATAGATATTCGTTGGGTTAGAGAAAGAGAGATTTGTCAAGAAGAGTTTAGCAAACATGGATATCGGGGACTTAAATAAAAAAAAATTAGCAAGAATAAAAAGACCATTGGGGGGCCTTCAGCAAAAAAAACAAAAGAAAAAAAAAAGAAAAAAAAGGAAAAAAAATTATTTGTTTTTAGTCCTCAATAGTTAGACATAAGTCCGATGATGAAATTGATTGCTTTAGGGTGAAATTGTTGGACAATTATGACCCATAGCGTCAGTATTTGTACAGATCATGGTGTTGTTGTACAAATTAACTATGTGACAAAGGAGATTGCACTCTAATCATTTGTGATTAGATCACCTAGATATATAAATGATAGGAGGTCCCTATGATTTGTTCCTGGACCGAGAATGATATGAGACAGTATCAGTCCACGAAGGATAAATCATTAAATATCCCTAGTCAGAGCATTGTCGAGATTGGACATCGATAAATGCGTAAAAGACTAGTATTACACTTGTGCGCGTTGTGAGGGCACACCATCATAGTTCTCATATATTTGGGTATAGGATACTCATGCAAGTGTAATAAGAGGTTGTGTTTTACCGATGGTACGGGAAACAGCTTCGCTCTGGATAGACCCCATCGGAATTCCATTGGTAGTATGACTATGTGTCTATGGAAGTCCGATATCAGGGTAGGTGTATTTGGTCTTAACCTGAGACTTGCACCGCTAATACCATTGGTAGTATGACTATGTGTCTATGGAAGTCCGATATCAGGGTAGGTGTATTTGGTCTTAACCTGAGACTTGCACCGCTAATACTTGTGACAATCAATATACTTTGGTTGCGGTCGTCTAGGGCTTTAACATGTTCTGTGTACGCCAATGCTGGGTATATTGAGAATCGTAGTGTGTTGGGTGTGATGTCAAGACGGAAGTGTCACTCCAGTCATATGGAGATGATGGTCACGTAGGATACGGTACTAGTACTCTTAAATGCTGCAGCTATCGGGATAAAATGACAAGGTCATGTTTATCCGATTATAGAGACTAGTTACCAGACATCTGACATGTGCTTCGTACGGGGCAGACACAATTCCAGCCCCAGGCCTAGCACGTGATCATCCGATACTGGACAGAAATATGCAATACTACGTATATTATGCCTGATATAGATCCTTTATTCCTGTAAGGATATTTCCGGAGAATTGGGTAGGCATGGCGCTTTGCTAGAGGGCAACCTTGTCTTGTAAATCGGTATAAACGTAGTACTTGGTACTTACGTGCTCGGATAGTCCACCGAATTTACTGCCAACATATCTGGGGATCTCATGGGTCGCTTCCCAAAGATTCACCGATGACGTATGACTCGCACTATAAATTAATCTGGGATTAATTAGAAGAGAGAGAAAATTAATCTGGGATTAATTGCGGAGATATTTAATCTAGGATAAAATATCATTTAAATAGAGATAACGATTAATTTGGAATTAATCGGTAAATTAATATATTCGATATATTAAACGAAATTGGATTTCGACGCGGGATTAAAATTAGATTTTAATTCGGGCGAATGAGTTAATTTAGAATTAATTCGTTGGCGAAGTGAATAGTGATTTCGCTAGGCGTAATCATTTAATTACGACGCAACGGAAAATTTGTTAATTTGGAATTAGCGAACCCGAGCCCGGGATTATTTCCGAGCGCATTCGCATTTCGAATTCGAGTGCGGCACGCAAGTCAAATCAAGCGTCAAATCGTTAGTCGCATCTAGCGTCACATCAAGCGTCAAATCATGTCACTTTGAGTGATGTGACACTTGATTGATTGATGTGATTGATTGATGGTAGTTGTTGGAATGGTTGTTGAGCATTTACCATTTGACTTTTTGGAAGCCAAAAAGTGGTAATTTATTTAATTATTTTTGGAAAAATATATAAGTGTATTAGATACACTTTTCAACCTAATCTAACACAATTCTCTCTTCCTCTCATCTCTCTTATCTCACGCCCAAGGGGCTCCAAATAGCTCACTGGTTTTGACAAAAAAACGTGAGCAGTGGGAAGCACTAGAGTGTGATTTTGTGGCAAAATCACAAGTGCTAGCACACTTACGAGACATGCGAAGGTGATAGGGAAGTCTACCCATGAGCCAGGAACCATTCGACGAAGCTTGGAGCTTGACGAAGGACCAAATGGAGGTCAAACCAGTGAGCAGAAACTGCTCACTGCCGTATGCAGTGAAGAGAGCAGAATTTCGTTTTTTTGTCTCCGCGTCGTTTAATGTAGTGCCCTAATGTGTTCTTGGTGATTTTTATTTTTTAATTCATTGGATGAGTTAGAATCAATTAGGATGTTGATTTAATGTCGATTGTGGAATTAATTGGATTGAATTCGAATCGGACACAAAAATCCCCTCCATGGCCGAGACTTTGGAAGCATGTATTGGGTTTGATTTTAATCAAAATGTGTTGGACATGTGATGATGAAAATGAGCATGATTAGTTATGTTAATTAATGTTTTAGAAATGTTAATTTGGGTAATTAATCATGTTATACACTTTGGTAATTAAATTGGGAAAATTGGATTTTGGAATTTAATTATTTGGGCCTTAAAATTGGATTTGGGCTTTAATGTTGTAAATGGGCTTATTGGGCTTTGTTGTACAAAGTTGGGTTTAGGCAAAATTGGTTGGATCCAATTGGGCCCAAAACCGCATCCATAAAGCCCAAATGCGACTTAATGGACCTTTAAAGTTTAATTGGGCCTAATGGGCCAAAATTGATTTATGGGCTTATGGGGTAACTCCTGGATTGGACTTTGGTTATCGGTTTGACCTGAGTTGACCAAAAGTCCACGCCTTAAGAAATTAATTAAAAGCTCATTGGACTTTAATTAAATTGACGTTGGACGTTAATCGGGCTTTGAGACTCGTTGCGATTAAATTTGGAATTTAAGTCGTAAAAGTTCGTTAATAAAGTGTAGTATTTAATTTGGAATTAAATAGCGAATTAGAATTGAATGCATATTAAATTGGATTTAATGATGTAGTTTAATTTAATTCGAGAATTCGTACTTTGAGTACTTATCGCAAAACGAGTTTGACTCGAGCAAAAATCAAATCGTTGTTTGAACATTGGATGATCACTAATTATCAGATTAATTATTTGATTAGATTTATTGATAACATGCTTGTGTGAATACATGGTTGTGATGCATGAAATGTATATCGGATGGATATTAGATGGGTGGGACAATTTTAGAAATTGTTGTAATAAATTTGATTTATTAATTAGACCTGCGTGTCCCAGCCTTTACCTCTCTATTCTTTGTATTCTCTTCTCACATATTCCCCTCAATGTAAATGAGGTTTCTTTAGAATTGTAGTGTAACGGGTAGAAGTAAATACTTGTGCTAGCGGGAGAGAGAAAGGGAGATATTTGATCTAGGATCATTGTGTAAAGTATCCATCCGCATATCATTATTACTTTATTTATACGCGCTTTATTATGTGTTTAGAATACATGTTTAAGGGTGTATGATGATGAGACCTTAACAAAGATAATAAATTGGTTGCCAATTTGCACTTGAAAAACCCTCGCAAAATATTAAGCGTTTTTCCTTCCATTGAGTGATTCTCACTCAAGATCCGAGACTGGCATTGGCTTGTTGGCCAAAGTCAAGGCCTTTGTCCGTCGAGGATGTGTTTGAATCACGAAGGCTTTGTTCCATATCAGTGTCTTGTCCAAGTTGTGGTTTGTTGGCCAAAGTCAAGACCATTTCTTGTCCATCGACATTGATTACGAAGCTTTTCATGGTCAATGGGTCGCGCTTAACTGGGATCACTAAGTTTGTTGTGCCAAATCCAAGGCTTAGTTGATTCAGAGGAAAAAGGTTAGGTAATACATTGGATGTATTGGCATATATAAGATATATGTTTCGGACTTGGAGTCCCCCTACCGGATCTAGGAATTGGATTGGATCCAATCGATCTTAGAGATCTACCTAGTTAATTAGCATACAATTTGTTGGCCAAAGTCAAGATTGTGTGATATTTAAAGGGATCCTAGCCCACTAGGAAACACGGTTTCCCGAGTACTCGACAGAGGGTTAGAGGCTCGGGAAAAATAGTGGAGGCAAGAATTAAATTGTAATATTCGTTAATTACTTACTATACGCGCTCATTCAAATATCATTCGTCAAATGAATTAAATGTTAGTTGGACTAATATTTAAATGTTGTTTTAATTAATAGTTGGACTATATTCAAACAATTTAATTATAGTTGATTAAATAGTTGGACTATTGTAATCATTATAATAAAAGGTACCAAAATCGTTGATTAAATAGTTGGACTATTAAAATCAAGATAAAATTGAAAGATTGACATTTAAAACATAATCCTAGGGAAAATGTATTTAAATAGTTTAATTTTCAAAATTGGGAAAATAATTTCAGGATGGTCTTGGAAAAACTAATAAGTTACTTTATTTGATAAAATAACATATTATGCCTAATCCCGGAGTTAAGCAAATAGTAGAGCATAATCTTTGGAAGATTAATGTAATGATAACTTTAGTGCTTAATCCATTATACTTACCGTAGTAGACTCCTTAATTTCTTAATCAGAACTAAGGATTAGATCCTTAAAGTATGATACAGAAATTGAAGGATCTTCATAAATCTATCTTTAGATTTTAGAAGTACTAAATTGCAATAAATAACTCTTGGAGAGTTAATGACTATTCTCAAGGAGATAAATTCAAAAATTGCAATTAGACAAGTAGCGCAAGGCGCACCTTACTTCAATATTCTAGAAGGCCATGGCTTGGCCAAAGGCTTCTGGAGTGTTGAAACTGGCAAAGACAAAATCATTATAATCTTCTGGGATGATAAAGGACATATCCAAAATGTCTGCTTATATTGTGGCAAACGGGATCGCGGAAGCGTGACTGCCATTTGAACAAAGCAGACATGAAGGAACTGAAGACGAGCAAGGCTCTGACTTCAAATATGTTTGTCAAATTGTGTTCACTACTAGTATTGAAATTGGATTTTAAATACTTAGTGTGGTACATAAATATGTATTGATGTTCAAAATCTGTTTTGAACAGGATACTGACTTCAATAGAGATTTATCTGCGAATCGGAAACGGGACGAAAATTACTGTTTCAACCGTAGATACCTAAAAAAGAACTGGCAGAAAGAAATTGTAAGCAAACCCATGGGGCGATCAAAGACTTTTGTAGGCAAGAAGCACCAAAGAGCACAAGGAAGGCCTAACCCATCAGAATAGGAAATGCATCCATGCATACACGTCACATGCACGCAATTTTTTTGTTTTGTTTTTGTTCGCATGTTTCGAAGAAAAGCGGCAATGACCAAACAGTTCGGGAACAAAGCCCAGTGAATAAAGCCCACTCTCAACACAGTTCGGGAACAAAGCCCACTCTCTACACAGCTCGGGAATAAAGGCCAGGGAACAAAGCCCACTCTCAACACAGTTCAGCAACAAAGCCCAGAAATCAAAGCATCTCAATTAGCGGTTCGGGAACAAAGCCCATTCTCATCTCAATTCGGGAACAAAGCCCACTCTCAACACAGTTCGAGAAAAATGCCCACATTCAATACAGCTCGAGAATACAGCCCACAATCTACACAGTTCGGGAACAAAGCCCACTCTTAACACAGTTCGGGAATAAAGCCCACACTCAACACAGTTCGGGAATAAAGCCCAGGGAACAAAGTCTTGGGGTTTTAAGGGGGAATATCGGTAACGCAGCGGAATAGTGGAAAATCAAAATTTTTCGATTTCAAAACTTTTTCTCGGATCAATTAAATAAACTAATTTATTTAATTATCCAATTATAAAATTCTGAAAAATTACACAAAAAATCAAATTTCTTGGTAAATACCGAATTGCCCCAAAACTTTGTAAATTGATTATTTTAGCCCAAAAATTATCAAACATAATTTTGGATGATTCTAAAACATTTCTAAAATGTGTTTCAACACATCTAATGCATCAAAATCAGATTTTACACAAATCTCCATTTTTTTAGCAATTGCAGTGAGCACCCCAAAATTTCCAATTAATTGCAATTTGGTCCCTTTTGTTCAAAACATGCCAAGATCAAATCCAATCAACCTAAAATTTTACATGCATCATTTTCATACTATAATACATCACATATATGAAAAGCCCCAAATTGGGAGAGGGTTATGAACCCTAAGTTTTCAATTTCATCAAATTGAGCAATTTTACCAAATCTTTAAAATCAAACACTTTAATCCATTCAATACTTCACCAATCTAGCCTCACCACTTTGAAACAACTCTAGAAAAAGTCTAGGTCACCAAGGAGTGGCTTACCAACTCTAGAATGGCAACTTGATTTTCTAAAAATCAAAAGTGAAGTTTTGAAACCATTTCAAGCTTACTTACATGCATCAATCTTTCATTCAAGTTCACAACAACTAAAACACAAACTATAAGTAGGGAGACAACATCAAAGCAACTTAAGGTGAAGCTAAGCATGTTAGAAACATTTTTCATGTTGGAAGATTTGAAAGAAAACTTACAAAACCTTAAGATTTCCAAGCTTTTCCTTCTTTTCTTCAATCTCTAAATAACATTCGGAACTATATGTATTATCTCGTAGATACGTCGATGGGATATAGGTATTATCCCGTCGACGTATCTATTAGCAATCTCTAAATAACAGTCGGAACTTACTTCCGAAGTATACTGTGGCCACAGATTTAACAGACTGCTAATCATATATGGACTACAACTATGCTCTATACACAGAATTGATGGATCATATCTTGATACACACAGGATATCCTGAGGATCGGTCCACACCCAACGAACAGGCGGATGTCTGATCTAAATGGATCGGTGATGTGACTGCCATCTAAGTGTGGAGGATGTCTCATACATCCACAGTGGTATCTAAAGTCGAATGACCACTATGCTACTCAACCCGAGAAGATTCTTATTGACGTTGGTGTACCATCCATTAAGAATCTTCTGAGTCGTTCAGTGTTTATCTATTATAAACACCTACACGTCTATACGAGTCTCCCTAAACTCATGGTTCATTGGGATAAACCATCGGACCAAGTCTCGATATACGACATGTACTGGTCTCAACAGATTTGACTAACCGACCCGTGTTAGTGAATCTTGACCAGGAACTATATCTGATAATATACATTTAACAGTGACACTTCCCAATGTCAATTACAAACTAGCTTTGTAACTGTGTATTGCATTATATTTTATCGGGCATTTGTCTAATATATACATATCACTAAACAACATTTAGTTTCAATCTAATCATAATCAGATCGAATACGTATATAAATACAAGAGGTGCAACCATAAATAAGTAATATTATGGAAAATGGGATGTTCGTATTCATGAATCAGACATAAATACGGTCCGGATTGGCGCTTTGAGCACCAACCCCAACAATTTCTCCCACTTGCTTTGTGCCAATCTACGGTATCATATACACATCTCAATGTGTATCGTATACTCATGGCTCTCAAAAGCTCACCTAGCACTTAAGAGGTAGGCAACAAGAAGTAGGTCCGCTATTACATATTGAGTTTGTCAAACAAACTCCATCGTTTCCCATAGTCAGCATCTTTCATATTTGTAGAATCTAATTATACATTAATATGACTCTGATGCTACATCAGTATTGTGCTACGCTACTGAGTTGTCCAAGTATTTAGGATCAAATCCAAATACTATGCGGACAACCGCAAGCACAACACCAATATAAAACTTCTAATTTACAAGTTCACTATGCAACTTCATAAGTCAATACTTCATAAGTTGCATCTAATTCCACTGAATAGTAGAATCCTTCGTGACACTCCCACTTGCATCTTTTGTGACTATTTACAACGTAGACTGTCTAACGTCATAATTAGTCTCAAAACTAATATGACCCTATTGGTTGCAGATTGTATTCTCTATGAATTAGAAACTCGTTCTTAATATCTCAAAGATCACAAAGAACGTATTTCAAGATCCATCCTATGGTCTATAGGGTATCAAAATAACTCGTAACAATTACGATTAAATCGATATCTTTAATCGCATACAAAAAAGTATTCACTATGTCATCATCAAATGATACATAAGATTGATTAGACTTCTAATCAATATCTCTTTCGAAAAAGGAATAATCATTTACGAAAGATGAATACTTTATATAAGACACATAACTGTCCAACAGTTATACTAACTGTCATACAGATAGCCTTGTTATGTCCTTTATTAGATCATCTCTAATGCACGACTAATAGGAGTATCTCACAAGTCTCCAAGTTTTATATCATATGTAAAACTTTATATCAAATATAATAGAGACTACTCTCACTGCTCTCACGGAGTAAAGAAGACTTAGGTAAATCTTTTACCTTACAAACATCTCATTATTACTATAATAATGATAATGTTGTTAGGATATATAACACTAGAAAGTAATTTGTACGCTCCCACTAACCCTTCAAGCACATATGTATTCTCTATACTTTGACAAGATCAGACAATCTGACTGATATCAAAAATAGAGAATACGGATTTTCGGAAGACTTATCCGAGTCTACAATAGGCTCTATAAGCTAGCACACTAAACTGCGATCTCAGAAGAACACAAACTCTAGGGCCATTCAAGAATGAACTCTTCAAACAAAGAAATCACAATTGATCTCTTATCTGAATAAGTCATTCAAAAACGCCATTTTACAATCTTTAGCTAAAATGTACAGTTTAATATCAACATTAACCAATATATCTTTAATTGTTCAATTAGTGTGACTAGAGACAAGTTTCTTCAGAATCTACCATAGATTGCTGAGTATAACGTTTCCTCACTGTCATACTGTAAAGGTCAAACCTTTAATAAGCTCACACTGCTTTCGCTGCGCAAACAATTAGCACATATCATGAACTAATTCATAATGAAAACTTAATCGAGTTCAAAACTTGATCGTAGTAAGTTATGAACAATCTTAGATCTATGGTTCAATGGTGAACTTCCAGAATCGATATCAAATATCGCTTCCATTATAAGTTATAGGATAATTTTCTTCAATAAAAAAACAGCAGAACCATTAAGTATCAAATACTCGTGAATGATTATGTTATCCTATTGGACTTGTACGGAAGATGTATAAGGGTTGTTTCATCTTATTAATTACGTAGTTCCATTTATAATTTATCATTCTCACAATTGACTTCAATAAGTCAAGTCTTTTTCTACAATGATTAACATCAGATGTTACACACCAAGTAATAAAACAATTTTATTACTTAGGATCGTAGAAAAGATATTCTATCAAATAGAATACTATATTCTATAAAATAGAATAAATGATAAACTTTTACTTATATTCCCGAGGTGTAAGTAATTTTCATTGTATAACTATTATATAAAAGAAATATTCAAATCTTAAACTTTTCAAGATTCGAATTTTCTACTATACATATCATATATGCAACTGTAGAAAATAATGGAACATTAATTAAAGAGATGGATTAGTGTTACTGAGCATAACCCCAAGATTATTGAAACTAATTCGGTAACATTCAATATCAAACGAATCAAATCATATAAGATTTGAGTGCTCCCACTACTCACCAATCCATCAAGATGGAATCGTGGAAGAATAATATTGAATATGAATTATATTCACTGAATAACCTTAGAACTAATTTCTTTAATTCATATGTTTGATCGTATCAAAGATCTTTGAACAATTCAAAGACTGTTATGAATTTTAAGATAGAGTTCTCTAAAACTTCAGATTAATATATTTGAACAAGCCAAAAATGTTCAACCTACGTTCATCAGAACAGATTGAAAGTTCTTGATCATTCAAGACGTTCAATATGTGTTCTTTCAGAAACACGTAACTAAGTTATGACAATTCATAAACTAAGTACGAAGTAAAAAAACTACCTTAAGCAATTACAATTCATTAAACTACATACATCTAAGGTATCAGTTTAATAAATCTGGTGGTCCAATGACAAATCATTGGTTAACGAGATTTTAATCACCTTTCTGAATACAATATTCATTAAATGGATAAGGATGTATGGTGTGATCTTGTATCAAACCATCCTTTACCATACAGAATAAGCATCTTCTAAGTTACGAAGTAAAGAAAACTACCTTAGCAATTACAATTCATTAAACTACATACATCTAATGTATCAGTTAATAAATCTGGTGGTCCAATGACAAATCATTGGTTAAACGAGATTTTAATCACCTTCCTGAATACAATATTCATTAAATGGATAAGGATGTATGGTGTGATCTTGTATCAAACCATCCTTTACCATATGGAATAAGCTCTAATGCTTAAGTGATTAAACTCATAAAGCACCGTTCTAAATTATTTATTTTACCGAATAATTTTTCTTAATGTTTATCTCTACGTCAATGACACTACTAGTTATATTTAAATATATAACAATTGTTTATAAAGAACAAGTAACTATCCAATAGTCGCGAGTTCCGATATCAAATATCAAAACAATCGTTAACTAATATTTTTAAATAACTAGATGGGAGATCTGGTATCCAATACCTATAGTTGTAGTATTGTGAAAATCGATATTTTCTATACACAACTATACCCATCTCATTTCTTAGCTTTACTATTTGCATTCAACTATTCACAACAATTGCAAATAATTGATTAGCAAATTGTGTCAAACACATTGCCTCTAAAGGTCATCAAAGCTAAGAAACGTCATTACTAGATAAACAAATACCTAATGGGGCTTTCTTAATGCAGTCAAGAATCTCGAGACATGAAATAATTCAAGTCAATTCTTACTGCTTAGAAAGAACTATTCTCTCTAAAGTATTATATCCTAAAAGGGATATCTATCTAGATTATCTAGCATGACTTAGAAACTAAGTCATTAACCATCTTGATTTTTGAAGAAAATCGGAACAACAGTTCCCGATGGTTTAGACCAATCTAATAATATCCTAGTCTAGTAGTATCTAAAACCTATTCTAGAATAACTGCAACCAAGAGTCAAGTCAGATAACATATCAAAATATGTGTGCAATGAATTAAAAGTTTAATTCTATCTAATATAGATTAAGGAAAACAAACAAGCGGCTATTTCCATAATAATACACATTGCCTAAGTTAAGGAATTTTTTAACTTAGCAGTGCCTCCCACTATTTTCGTAATACCCTAATCCCCAACGGAAAAATGAGAATTCAATAATTAAATCGAATTCCATAATGGGAAGAGGACCCCATGAATATATTTCGACTCACAGCAGAGGCACAGTCTCGCCTACCTATATTCACAGGTAGACAACTCATTGTCAATCACTCACTAGTGACTCCTGGGTTTCCATTCCTGGTCGTTTCTCATTGTCGCTGCTAAGGCAGGCCCACAAGGAGACGTACCATGGTTAAACTCGTCAATGATAAACTCAAGTTACTTGCGTAACCCTGACAGCTAGGGCACGTTCAGGATTCCGCTTTCGCTTGAATTTATGAAGTATCTAATATACATCCGGCATAAATAAATCTCTATCGGCTACACCCTCACAACAGAGGCACGGTCTCAGATGTAGTCACGGAAAAATATTTATAAACCGTATTGACAGGGTGAACCAAGAAACAAGTATTCCAAATATCAGTTACTTTAAAACCTTATTGAGCGGGGATATTCCATAAAAGATTCTTTTAATTTATTTAATCAAATTAAATAAATATATGCATGCAACAAGTAAAGATAAGAACAAACATTAGATTTTAAAGGGCTAATCATATCGGGGTGTCCAGAATCAGACTCGCTCTAATACCATTTTGTTGGGGTTTTAAGGGGGAATATCGGTAACGCAGCGGAATAGTGGAAAATCAAAATTTTCCGATTTCAAAACTTTTTCTCGGATAATTAAATAAACTATTTATTTAATTATCCAATTATCAAATTCTGAAAAATTACACAAGAGATCAAATTTCTGGTAATTACCGAATTGCCCCAAAACTTTGTAAATTGATTATTTTAGCCCAAAAATTATCAAATATTTTTGGATGATTCTAAATCATTTCTAAAATGTTTTTCAACACATCTAATTCATCAAAATCAGATTTCACACAAATCCCCAATTTTTGAGCAATTGCCGTGAGCACCCCAAAATTTCAATTAATTACAATTTGGTCCCTTTTTGTTCAAAACATGCCAAGATCAAATCCAATCAACCTAAAATTTTACATGCATCATTTCATACCATAATACATCACATATATGAAAAGCCCCAAATTTGGAGAGGGTTATGAACCCTAATTTTTCATTTCATCAAATTGAGCAATTTTACCAAATCTTTAAAATCCAACACTTTAATCCATTCAATACTTCACCAATCTAGCCTCACCACTTTAAAACAAATCTAGAACAATTCTAGGTCACCAAGGAGTGGCTTACCAACTCTAGAATGGCAACTTGATTTTCTAAAAATCAAAAGTGAATCTTTGAAACCATTTCAAGCATACTTACATGCATCAATGTTTCATTCAAGTTCACAACAACTAAACAAAAACTATAAGTAGAGAGACAACATCAAAGCAACACAAGATGAATCTAAGCATGTTAGAAACATTTTTCATGTTGGAAGATTTGAAAGAAAACTTACAAAACCTTAAGATTTCCAAGCTTTTCCTTCTTTTCTTCAAACTTTTCTCTCAACTACTTTTTGTTTCTTTTTGTATCTATGAACTTCCTTAAACCCTAAAAGTGAAACAAAACAATAAATACTCTCCAAAGTTTGCCTTGGCCGAAATTGGTAGTAGGAAAATATCTAGATATTTAATTTTGTTTCATTTAAAGCTTACTTTAATCAACTTGCAATTTGATCATTACAACTTTAATGAAAATTCAACAAGTCAACAAAAGCAACTTAAAAATATAACACTTATATTTATTTAAGGTCTTGGCCGAAAATGGTAAGAAAAAAGGATAAGGATATTTTCAATTTTAACTATTAAAACAAATATCCAAGTAGTCAAAACCATTTTGATAACCATTTCCTTTAATGTATAAGTCAACAATATAAACTTATAATCATTTCCTAACTTTCATTTGGTAAGATATTTATATTTTAATTATATTAATTATTTAACAATTAAATAATTAATCAATTAATTAAATACAAATATCTCAATATATGTATTTTATATTTACTTTAAAAATCTCAAATACATATATAAATGATATATGTCAAATACCTTTATTTGACAATTTATTAATGTGTATTTAATAATATCATATATTAAATACAAACACACATTAATTAGGAAATGACGGTTCGGCCCGTTCACATGTATTTTTCGTTTAACATTTAAACGATTTATAAATAATCACCATTATTCATAAAGTTGCCCTAGTGCTCTACGAGTTTATTTCATTAGTGAGACACTCTAGATTCATGTATATCCGTCACAAAATCCAATTTCGTGTCCATAATTTACCCACCCGTAAATTATGACGACCACAGATAAACTAGTTGAATTATACAGGTCCGAGGTCATTGCATACGTATAATCCCTCTGTCAAAGGTATCCGGATAATCCCAGAGATATAGATGTAAACGTCAAATCTGTTGTATAGGTATTATCCCGTCGACATATCTATTAGTAATCTCTAAATAACATTCGGAACTTACTTCCGAAGTATACTGTGCCACAGATTTAACAGACTGCTAATCATATATGGAATACCTATGCTCTGTACACAGAACTGACGGATCCTATCCTTATACACACATGATATCCTGAGGATCGGTCCACACCCAACGAACAGGCGGAGGTCTGATATAAATAGATCTGTGACGTGACTGCCATCTAAGTATGGAGGATGTCTCATACATCTACAATGGTATCTCAAGTCGAAGGACCACTATGCTACTCAACCCGAGAAGATTCTTATTGACGTTGGTGTACCATCCATTAAGAATCTTCGGTGAGTCGTTCAGTGTTTATCTATTATAAAAACCTACACGTCTATACGAGTCTCCATATACTCATGGTTCATTGGGATAAACCATCGGACCAAGTCTCGATATACGACATGTACTGGTCTCAACAGATTTGACTAACCGACCCATGTTAGTGAATCTTGACCAGGAACTATATCTGATAATATACATTTAGCAGTGACACTTCCCAATGTCAATTACAAACTAGCTTTGTAACTGTGTACTGCATTATATATTATCGGGCCTTTGTCTAAGATATACATATCACTAAACAATATTTAGTTTCAATCTAATCGTAATCAGATCGAATACGTATATAAAAACAAGAGGTGGAACCATAAATAAGTAATATTATGGAAAATGGGATGTTCGTATTCATGAATCAGACATAAATACGGTCCGGATTGGCGCTTTGAGCACCAACCCCAACACAAAGCCCATAATCAACACAGTTCGGGAATAAAGCCCAGAGAACAAAGCCCACTCTCATCTCAATTCGGGAACAAAGCCCACTCTCAACACAATTTGGGAACAAAGCCCACTCTCTATACAGTTCGGGAACAAAGCCCACATTAAGTACAGCTTGGGAATAAAGCCCACAATCTACAAAGTTCGGGAACAAAGCCCACAATCAATAAAGTTCGGGAACAAAGCCTAGGGAATAAAGCCCACAATCAACAGCTCGGGAACAAAGCCTACACTCAGCTAAATTCGGCAAAAAAGCCCAGGGGTCACAAGCACCTCACCATCAATTCAATACAGTTTGGGAAAAAAAACCCCAAATGTCAAAGCATCTCCCACTCGGTGGTTCAGGAACAAAGCCCAAAGGTCAAAACACCTCGCTATCAACTCAACTCAGTAATGGTTCGGGAATGAACCACCTCATCAGTAACGGTTCGGGAATGAACCACCTCTCAAGTAACGGTTCGGGAATGAACCACCTCACATCAGCTCAGTTCGGTAATGAATCCTAGAGATCGCAGCATCTTGCTGGGATGAACCTTAGGGGTCGCAACACCTCGCCACCAGATCAACTCAGTTCGAAGCATCTCGCAAAGCAGCAGGTAAGTGCGACAGCCGACGAACCAGGTAAGTAAAAAAATACATGCATAACTTTGATAGGGTTGTCACTGTCACACACTGCACAAGCCCCATCAAAGTGGGGGTGACTGTAGACACTGTTTTTTGTATAATGCCCAAGGATGAGCCTCGTATGGAGGCACTAACCGATAAGTCACGGAAGTCACGGGAAACGGACGTCTGAAGGGAAAATTCTGAAATTAATAGCTCGTCAAATTTAAATTTGCTTGTTAGTCGCGGGTTCGCTTAGTCAATTCTTGTTTCAAACTTTAATCTTGGCCCAAAACCCATGTACCCCTCAAAAGCCCACTTGCACAACCTAACCCTAATGCACCACTATATAAAGACCACTTAAATCAAACCCTAACCCCCCTCACAAAAACCAGAAACCCTAACAGCCCTATGATCTCTCTCTATCCCCCCTTCTCTCTTGGTCCCTCTCTCCACTCACGCAGCCCCTTCCGCTGACTCCACTCACGTCTCTCTTCACGCTCTCTCCTCTCTCCCTCTCTCTCTCTCGCCGCTCACGGCCAGGCCACAATAAATTCAATAAAACCCTAATTTCCTCTGCACACAGCTCTCACTCAAAAAACAAAACGCGACGTTAAGACACACAAATCGACCCATAACCAGACCACTCACTAAGCCCTGGCCGACTACTCAGACAAAAACCAGCCCAACCGTAACATAAACAGCCCACCAAAGAGAACAAAGCCACCGAACAAAATAAAAAAATAAGAAAAAGAGAAAAGAATAAGCAACGTGGAACTAGTGAGCAGCTTGGACCTGGACAAGAAAGGTAGAGTGAACAAAATAAAAGGGTTGGACGTGAAGCAGACCAAAACGTGCCAGTGAGCCATGAACCCTAGGTAAACAAACAACAAACAAACCCCAAAGTTAACCGACAAGCTTCACCAACAACATTATAAAAAAAGTCAAGAATCCACCGACCAAAACAATCCCTTAAATAGCAGCAAAACAACCCCAAAACATCCCCTAAAATAACCATAAATCACAGTAAAAATAACCCGAAATAGTCTCCAAATAACCCCCAAAACAATCCCAAAACAGCGAATGAAAATAGTGAAAACAGCAGAAAAAATAGAGAAAACAGCAGCGAAAATAGCTACAAAAAACAACAGTAAAAACAGAGAAAATGTAGCCCAAAATAGCGGAAACAGCGAACTAGCGAACCAGAAAAAAAAACAGCGGAAACGTTAACCCTTCCGGCGACGTCCCAAAGCACTCCCGAGAAGCGACTTAAAAGGTAAGACCTGAGGGCACCCTTTGTTATATTTTATTTTCTCGTCCTGGAAACGGCATGCTTGGTTGGATGTGGAATACGTCCAACCGGGTATGCAAAGTCCTACATTGAAAATGGCCAAATTATTTGGTCACATATTTAGTATTCTGCATTTATCTCGTATTATGAGTCCTTTATTATTTCGCTTTTAATTTACGTTTATTGTTGTTTTATTGTTCCGCACTTTTATTTTGTGTTATTTATCTTCCTTGTTATTTCGCATATTTGCCTCTTCGGTTATTTATTGTTATATACATTATCATATTTCATGTATGTCAACATTGGGTTAATGATTACGTTGTGTTAATGCTTGCGTGCTATCCCTTGAGGTATATCAGATGGAAACCCAGACATAAATTCCGTAGCCAAATCCGAATGGATGGTAGTGCGATCTGTACTTGGATACAAATCCACGTATCGCTTGGGGAAACACTTATGCATGTGTTTATGTCATTTTAGACGATACATTGGTAATCTCATTCGTACGCGTTCTCAAACGCTACATGAACGTATGCATTATGTCTCTCTCCGTTCGAACGTATTTCTGAACGCTACTCGAACGCATGCATTCGGCCTCACCCCGTTCGAACGCGTTTCTGGATGCTACATGAATGCGTATGCATTCTATCTTGCCATACATGATATCCTGTCCCATTCGAATACGTTTACGAACGCTACCCGAACGCATGCATTCGGCCTTATCCCATTCGAACTCGTTTCCGAAAGCTACACGAACGCGTGCATTCTGTCTTACCCCGTTCGAACGTATTTCCGAATGCTACTCGAATGCATTCATTTTGTTTTGTCATGCATCATATCCCATCTCGTTCGAACGCGTTTCCGAATGCTACACAAATGCGTGTTTTCTGCATCATGTGCTTAAATATCTTTTTTTAATGTAATATGCTTTAATTTTTTCTATTAATGTCCTTGGGTATGCAAATTTGTGTGTTGATTAAATTATCTTGTATGTGTTGCTTAAGACTTGGTCATATTATTGAATAAATCCATTCATTACAATTGCATAAGTAAGGGACCATTCTGAACCCAACGGTTTGAGGTCTTCCCTTGCGAGGGGTGAGTGCGGCCTTAAATCATTTCCCAGTTCACACTGGGTGGCGACTCCTTTTATTTCTCCAGTTTAGTCCCCGGCGGGCTACTCCGTACTCCCGACCGGGCCACGAGCCCGGACAGCGTCGTCTACTTCTGTACCTCGTCTACACCAGGTATGTCTGAACGACTGGTGGAAATGATTAACTATGCTGATGTTTTTTTTGCTTTGCCAGGTGGTTTGGGTACGTTGGAGGAGATTTTTACAGTGCTATCTTGGGCGAACTTGAACGTACACCAGAAACCAATTGGATTGTTCAACGCATAAGGATTTTATGATTTTCTTTGTGTATTTCTTGATGATGCTAGGAGAAATGGGTTCGTGTCAAAACCTATGAAAGAACTCCTCTTTACTGCCAGAACTGCTCCGGATCTAATTGACCAAATCTTAGCTTTTGAACCACAAATTGACCCTATCATTTCAAAAATAAATTGGTCCGAAAATGATTGTGGTAATGTTGGACAATTATGACCCATAGCATCACTATTTGTACAGATCATGGTGGTGTTGTACAAATTAACTATGTGACAAAGGAAATTGCACTTTTATCATTTGTAATTGGATTACCTATATATATAAATGATAGAAGGTCCATATGATTAGTTCCGGATTGAGATGATATGAGACAGTATCAATCCACGAAGGTTTAATCATTAAATATCCCTAGTTAGAGTATTATCGAGATTGGACATCGATAATGCGTAAAAGACTAGTATTACACTTGTGCGCGTTGTGGGGCATAACGTCATAGTTCTCATATATTTGGGTATAGGATACTCATGCAAGTGTAATAGGATGTTGTGTTTACCGATGGTACGGGAACAGCTTCGCTCTGGATAGACCCTTCGGAATTCCATTGGTAGTATGACTATGTGTCTATGGAAGTACGAATCAGGGTAGGTGTCAGGGTAGGTGTATTTGGTCTTAACCTGATAGTTGCACCGCTAATACTTGCGACAATCAATATACTTTGGTTTTGGTCGTCCAGGGCTTTAACAGGTTCTGTGTACGCCAATGCTGGGTATATTGAGAAACGTAGTGTATTGGGTGTGATGTCAAGATGGAAGTATCACTCCAGTCATAGTGGAGATGATGATCACGTAGGATACGGAACTGGTGCTATTATGTACTGCAGTCATCGGGATAATATGACTAGGTCATGATTATCCGATTATAGAGACTAGTTACCAGAGATCCGATATGTGCTTCGTACGGGGCAGACACAATTCCAGCCCCAGGCCTAACACGTTGACATCCGATGCTGGATCGTAATACGCAATACTACGTATACTACGCCTGATATAGATCAAATATTCCTATAAGAATATTTCTGGAGAATTGGGTAGGCACGGTGCTTTGTTAGAAGCCAACCATGTCTTGTAAATCGGTAAAAACGTAGTACTAGGTACGTACGTGTTCGGATAGTCCGACGACCGGATTTACTGCCAACATATCTGGGGATCTCATGGGTTGCTTCCCGAAGATTCACCGATGACGTATGACTCGCACTTTATTAATATGAGATTAATTATAAGAGAGAGAAAATTAATCTGTGATTAATTACGAGATATTTTATCTGGGATAAAATATTAATTAAAGAGAGAGAACGATTAATTTGGAATTAATCGATAAAATAATATATTCGATATATTATACGAAATTGGATTTCGACGCTGAATTAAAATTAGATTTTAATTCGGCGAAACGAGTTAATATAGAATAATTCGTTAGCGACGTGAATAGTAATTTTGCTAGGCATAATTATTTAATTACGTCGCAACGGAAAATTCGTTAATTCAGAATTAGCGAACCCGAGCCCGGGAGTGTTTGCGGGCCACTGCATTTCGAATTCAAGTGCAGCCCACAAGTCACATCTAGCGTCAAATCATTAGTCACTTTGATTGATGTGATGTCTAGTCACTTTGAGTGATGTGATGTCTAGTCACTTTTGATGTGAATAGTGATGGTGGTGGTTGGAAGGCATTAATTGCCTTTTGGCTCCAAAAATTGGTTGACCTTTTTGAAAGGCAAATACCAAATTTTTGGTATATGTTTATTATTGATTTTAGAAATCAATTAATGGTACTAGATACAAAAACCTACACAACACAACCATCTCTCTCTCTCTTTCCTTCTCCCACATGTTTCGGCCAAGGGCCAAACATTTTCTTCTCTCATCTTTCTTCTCCAAACCGTGAACTAGAAGAAGAAACTAAGAAGATTTGTGTCAAATCTTACCAATGCTAGCACATGAAGAGTCATCCATAGGTGATATGGAAACAAACCCTTGAGCATGGAATCACCATTTGCAAAGCTTGGAGCTTGGAGCATTCATGGAGGTGGTGACCGAATTTGGAGGAGCTAAAAAACAGCCCACTGCCGAGAACACAGTGAAGATTTTTTATTGATCCTCGCATCGCAAAAGTCGATCATTGTAAGTATGATTCCGCCATACTTTTTTGAGTTTCCACACATGTTTCATTGCTTGAAATCGATCTTGGGACTAACTAGAAACCCAACAATGGTATCTTGAGCCATTTTGAGCATGAAATTTGATTAGGGTAAAATTTGGGTTAATTGGATTTGAGCATGTTTGAGTGAAATTACTTGTTTGAGCATGCTTGTAAATGGATGACTTGGAGTTGTTTGTGATCAATTTTGTGAAAAATGGATTGGATCAATTTTTCCCCAAAAATGTAGGCTTGGCCGAAACATAATGGTGCCCTAATGTCATGGAATTATTTGATTTTGATCATTGGATGAGTTGAAATCATTAGGGTAATGTTGATTTAGGATTTAATTGGATTAAAACCGAATCGGACAAAGAAATCCCCAAATTGCCGTGACTTGTAAGCATGAAAATGATTGATTTTTTGATTCAATTGTGTTGGACATAAGTTGATGATGATAAACATAATTAATTGTGTAAATTAGTGTTTTTGGAATATTAATTTGAGTAAATATTAGGCATACACTTTAGGTTAATTAAATTATGAAATTTAGATTTTGGTAATTTAATTAATTGGGCCAAATTTGGAATTGGGCTTGTAAAGTTGTAATTGGGCTTAATGGGCTTGGTTGAGCCAAGTTTGGTTTAGGCTAATTGGTTGGATCCAATTGGGCCCAAAACCATATCCATAAAGTCCAAATATGACTTATGGACCTTTAATTTTAATTGGGTCTAATGGGCCTAAATTGGTTTCTTGGAAATAAGGGTGATTCCTTAAATGGGCTTTGGTATTTGGGTTTGACCCATATTGACCAAAAGTCCATGCCTTAAGAAATTAATTAAAGCTCATGGACTTTAAATTAAAATGACATTGGATGTTAATTGGGCTTTGAGACCCGTAACGATTAGATTTGGAATCTAAGTAGTAAACACATTAAAAAGTGTAATTATTTAATTTAGAATTAATATAGAATTAGTATTGAATGCAAATTAAATTGGATTTAATGTTGCAGTTTAATATAATTCAAGATTTGTACTTTGAGTACTTATTCGCAAAACGAGTTTGACTCGCGCAAAATCAAATCGTGTTTGAACATTGGATGGTCATTAATTTCATATTAATTAATTGGATTGATTGATTGATAACATGCCTTGTGTGAATACATGGATACGATGTCTGAATAATGTATATCGGATGGATATTAGATGGGTGAGGGCAATTTTGGAAATTATTGTAATAAATTTAGAATTTATTAATTGGACCTGCGTGTCCAGCCTATTACCTCTTGACTCTTTGTAATTCTCTTCTCACATATTCCCCTCAATGTAAATGAGGTTTCTTTAGAAGTGTTATGTAATCGGGTAGAAGTAATACTTGTGCTAGCGGAGACAGGAAAGTGAGAGATTTGTTCTAGGACAATGTGTTTAAGTATCCATCCGCATATCATTATTATTTTATTTATACGTGCCTTATTATATTTTTAGAATGCATGTTTAAGGGTGTATGATGATGAGACCTTAACAAAGATAATTAATTGGTTGCCAATTACGCGAAAAACCCTCAACACATATTAAGCGTTTTCCTTCCATTGAGTGATTCTTACTCAAGATCCAAGATTGGCACTGGTTTGTTGGCCAAAGTCAAGACCTTTGTCCGTCGCGGATGTGTTTGAATCATGAAGGCTTTGTTCCATATCGTGTCTTGTCCAAGTTGTGATTTGTTGGCCAAAGTCAAGATCACTTCTTGTCCATCGACATCGATTACGAAGCTTTCCATAGTCAATGGGTTCCGCTTAACTGGGATCATTAAGTTTGTTGTGCCAAAGCCAAGGCTTAATTGATTCAGAGGAAAAAGGTTAGGGAAATATTGTATATATTGGCATATATAAGATATATGTTTCGGACTTGGATGTCCACCTACTGGATCTAGGAATTGGATGGGATCCAATTGATCTTAGAGATCTACCTAGTTAATTATCATACAATTTGTTGGCCAAAGTCAAGATTGTGTGTTATTTAACGGGATCCTAGCCCACTAGGAAACAAGGTTTCCCGAGTACTCCACAGAGGGTTAGAGGCTCGCCGAAAAATAGTGGGAGGCAAGTATTAAATTTGCAATATTCGTTTAGTTACTTGCCAATACGCGCTCATTTCAATTTTTCGTCAAATAAAATAATATATTAGTTGGACTAATATTAATCGTTGTTTTAAATTAAACAGTTGGACTGTATTCAAACTACTTCAATTATAGTTGATTTATAATTGGATTATAGTAATCAATATAATTGAATTTAACCTATTAAATTATAATTGACTATATAGTTAGACTATAGTAATCATTATAATCAATAGTACCTAAATCGTTGATTCGATAGTTGGACTATTGGAATCAAGATAACTGAAAATTAGTGTTTAAAATATAAACCTGGGAAAAATATTTTGAACGACTTTAATTTTCAAATTGGGAATAAAATCTCAGGATAATCCTGGAGACCGAGAAGTTACTTTATTTGATAGAGAAACATCTCAAGCCTAAGCCCGGAGTTGAGCAAATAGTAGAACATGATATTTGGAATATTCATGTGATGATAACTTTAGTGCTTAATCCGTTATGCTTGCCGCAAAGACTCCTTAATTTCTTAGTCATAACTAAGGATTAGATCCTTAAAGTATGATATTGAAATTGAAGGATCTTCATAGATCTATTCTTAGATCTTAGAAGTACAAATTGCAATAGAAAACTCTTGGAGAGTTAATGGCTATACTCAAGGAGACAAAGCTAGAGTTTGCAATAAGCCAAGAAGCGCAAGACGCATCTTACTTCGACATTCCAGAAGGCCATGGCTTGGCCAAAGGCTTCTGGGGTGTGGAAAAGAGGCAAAGGAAAAATCATTATAATCTTCTGGGAAGACATAAGACATATCCCAAAATGTCTACCTAAACTGTGAAAAACGGGGTCACTGAAGCGTGACTGCCATATGGACAAGGAAGACATGAAGGAAGTGAAGAGGGGCAAGGCTCTGACTTCAAATATGTTTGTCATAAACATGTTCACTATTAGTATTAAAATTGGATTTTAGATACTAAATGTGGTACATAAATATGTACTGGTGTGCAGAATCTGCTGATTAGCAGGATACTGACTTCAGATGAGATTGATCTGCGAATCAGAAACGGGACGAGAGTCGCTGTTTTGACCGTAGAGACCTAAGTTTAGGAACTACCCTTCGGGTGTGTACTTAAATTAGGAAACTGTTAAAATGTAACTAGCTTGACTAGAAACATTATCTCTATATCAATGTATAATCCGTTGCGGATATACCTTTATATTCTAGAACACTAAAGTGTTTTATTTTATAAAGATGATATTGAGATACACACATTAGATTTGAATAACAGTATTTATATTTTGAATATAAATTAATCTCAAACATATGATATGACAAACAAAAGCTCAAACTGAATTAATCAGTTGAAACTTATAAGTGGCATTTTGTCTGGGACACAATTAACAAGACTCGTATATCCACACTTTTGAAGACTGGATACTAGGACGGATTTGATACTATTCAAATGAAGTCTACGAATCTAGTTTATTAGGCAAAGTGCCTAAAACACCTTTTACTTGGAAAAAGTGTAACCGCCACCGATCTGTTAGCCCTCAGTCATAGTGACGTAAATGGGCCCATGTCTAGCTAGGCTAGAGGTGAATATGAATGTTTCCTGACCTTTACGGATGTGGCATCGCGTTATGGTTATGCGTTTCTTGTGAAACACGAATCAGAAACTTTTGATTAATTCAAAGAGTTTCGACACGAAGTAGACAAACAGATCGGCTAAATTATTAAACACCATGGTTAGACCATGATGAAAATACTTAAGCAACAAGTTTCTCAATTACTTGAAAGAGTATAGTATTCTTTCAATGAGGATTCCTCCCGGAACACGTCAGTTTGACAGTGTGTCTGAACGGAGAAACCAAATTTTATTAGACATGATAATGTTAATCATGAGTCGCTCAGAGCTATCATTTCCTTCGACGGATATGCATTAAACAGTGCCAAAACTTATTTTGAATAAGGTTCCATAAAAATATGTTAGACAGACTTCATATTAGATATGAACAGGAAAGAAACCGGGTTTTCTCATTCCTGAAGATTTGGGAATGTTGGGCATATGTTTGGATGATACCAAACTAGAACCCAAATCGGATAAGTGCCTAATTTGTAGGTTATCCTAGGGAAACCAAAGTATAGTACTTATACAACTCACTAGAGAACAATGTAATTGTTGCTTACCATGCGGTTTTCCTAAGAGGAATACCTATATGCAGTGGTAAGTGGGAAGAAAGTAAAACTCGATGAAAATCGGAGTAATACTTATACAACTCACTAGAGAACAATGTAATTGTTGCTCACCATGTTTAAGGGTGTATGATGATGAGACCTTAACAAAGATAATAAATTGGTTGCCAATTTGCACGCGAAAAACTCTCAAACAATATTAAGCGTTTTTCCTTCCATTGAGTGATTCTCACTCAAGATCCGAGACGGCATTGGTTTGTTGGCCAAAGTCAAGGCCTTTGTCTGTCGAGGATGTGTTTGAATCACAAAGGCTTTGTTCCATATCAGTGTCTTGTCCAAGTTGTGGTTTGTTGGCCAAAGTCAAGACCACTTCTTGTCCATCGACATTGATTACGAAGCTTTCCATGGTCAATGGGTCACGCTTAACTGGGATCACTAAGTTTGTTGTGCCAAAGCCAAGGCTTAGTTGATTCAGAGGAAAAAGGTTAGGCAATATATTGGATATTTAGCATATATAAGATATATGTTTCGGACTTGGATGTCCCCCTACTGGATCTAGGAATTGGATTGGATCCAATTGATCTTAGAGATCTACCTAGTTAATTATCATACAATTGTGGCCAAAGTCAAGATTGTGTGATATTAAACAAATAATTTATATTTTGAATATAAATAAATCTCAAATATATGACATGAAAAATGAATAGCTCAAACTGATTTGATCAGATGAAACTAATTGTGGCATTGTTGTATGGGACACAATCAAACAAGACTCGTATATCCACACTTTTGAAGAGTGGGTACTCGGACTAATTTGATTATAATCAAATAAAGTCTAGGAATCTAGTTTATTGGGCAATGTGCCTAAAACACTATTTACTTGGTAAAAATGTAAATGCCACCGACCTGTTAGCCCTAGTTCATAGTGAAGCAAGTGGGCCCATGTCTAGATAGGCTAGATGTGGATATGAATATTTTATGACCTATACGGATATGACATCGTGTAATGGTTATATGTTTCTTTTGAAGAACACAAATCAGAAACTTTTATAGTTTCGACACGAAATAGACAAACAGATCGGCTGAAGTATTAAACCGTCACGGTGAGACCGTAATGGAAGATACTTAAGCAATAAGTTTCTAATGTACTTGAAAGAGTATAGTATTCTTTCAATGAGGACTCCTCCTGGAACACGTCATTTTGACGGTGTGTCCGAAACGGATAAACCGAATTTTATTAGACATGATAAGGTTAATCATGAGTTGCTCTGAGCTACCATTTCCTTCAACGGATAAGCATTAATAATGCAGAACTTATTTTGAATAAGGTTCCAAAAAAAATCTTTTTGACAGATTTTGTGCTAATTGTAGGTTATCCTAGGGATACCATAAGTATAGTACTTATACAACTCACAAGAAAACAATTATATTGTTGCTCACCATGCGGTTTTCCTAAGAGAAATACCGATATGTAGTGGTAAGTGGAGGATATTAAAACTCGATGAAAATCGGAGTAATACTATTCCAGGCACATATCCTTAAATGGAACATAAATAGTTCATCAAGGATGAAACTATTACCAATGATCTTCGAATACACAAGAACCGCGTATGTCGGAGAGATTCAGAAAACAACCTGGGGTATGGGTTTCTGATCTCATCTTATAAAGATGTCTATCTTATTGAGAATACCAACTGACTACGTATGAGGAAGTGATACAAGGTATCGACTCCCTATTATGACAAAGTGTCATGAGTCCGAAATGGATTCCATGTATATCAACACGTTTGGACACTAGTTGATGTACCGTAAGGCATTGTGCCTAATGGTACTGTATAGGTCTTCCAGGAAGACATACATGGATGGCAACATACCAACGTATAAAGCTAGGCTTTTAACGGAAATGTATCGTTATCAACATTATGTTGATTTCGATTCAACCTTTTAACTGTTAACATGATGAATCCATTTGGATAATGCTTGCTAATGCTGCATGTTTCATAAATGAAATTATGTCAGCTTAACGGGAAAATCGTTTTCCAGAAAAGGAAACCAGTTGGAGGATGTTTACAACATCCTGTCGGTTTTGTCTCCATAACTAACTAGCAAACAAGGTTTGTAGGTTATTCGATCCATGTTTGGATTGAAGCAAGCATAGGTTCTTGGAATCGTCGTTTTGATGTAATCATAATGGTTTATGATTTAATTCAAAACGAAAATGATTCTTGTGTACATAAGAGGGTTAGTGGGAGCGCACTGACAGTGGCTGTCCTATATAAATAATGATGACATGTCATTTCTTGGAAATGAGTTTCCCTTAAAACTATCGGCGAAAGCTTGACTTTCAAAAACTCTCCGAGAAAATCGTACATTGAAAAATGTATGTGACCTGGTGTCTCATACGCTTTGAGCATATGATTCACAAACGGGTCAATCCAAGTGATAGTCACTGGATTGATATTATGAACATCCATTAGTATCTTAGAGATCTAAGGATGTTGTCTTAAGCAATGGAGAAGGAGAACTTGAAGTGACTGAGATCACTACTGCAAGTTTCCTAAACCGATAAAGATGACTGAAAGTCGCAAACGGTACTATAAAGTTTGAATAACAGTACAGTGAGCTGGAAATCTTCCAAGCAAGATACTGTTACCGAGTAAACAACAAATGCGGGTTATTGCTGCAGCTGAAACGGTAATAGAAGCCTTCTGGGTCGATAAACAAATCTAATTAGATTAGATATAGTTCCTTTAGAAGCTGAGCTAGGCTACATCACATGCTAAAGAATTAGTGGTTCATCAACGATCCAGATAAATACTTCGATATTCATCTGATTCGTTCGGATCATACATCGTGGCGATGTGATGAAAATCCGCTGACGAAAACCTTTTCTCAGCAATTTGAGCGAACCGTACATAGTTCGAGTATCAAGCACTCGAGTGACTGGCTATAGGTCAAGTGGGAGATTGTTGGACAATTATGACTCATATCGTCACTATTTGTACAGGTCATGGTGTTGTTGTACAAATTAACTATGTGACAAAGGAGATTGCACTCTTATCATTTGTGATTAGATCACCTAGATGTATAAATGATAGGAGGTCCCTATGATTTGTTCCTGGACGAAGAATGATATGAGACAGTATCAGTCCACGTAGGATAAATCATTAAATATCCTTAGTCAGAGTATTATCGAGATTGGACATCGATAAATACGTAAAAGACTAGTATTACACTTGTGCATGTTGTGAGGGCACAACGGCATAGTTCTCATATATTTGGGTATAGGATACTCATACAAGTGTAATAGAAGGTTGTGTTTTACCGATGGTACGGGAAACAGCTTCGCTCTGGATAGACCCCCTCGAAATTCCATTGGTAGTATGACTATGTGTCTATGGAAGTCCGAAATCAGGGTAGGTGTATTTGGTCTAACCTGAGACTTGCACCGCTAATACTTACGACAATCAATATACTTTGGTTGAGGTCATCCAGGGCTTTAACAGGTTCTATGTACGCCAATGCTGGGTATATTGAGAATCGTAGTGTGTTGGGTGTGATGTCAAGACGGAAGTGTCACTCCAGTCATATGGAGATGATGGTCACGTAGGATACGGTACTGGTTCTCTTAAGTACTGCAGTCATCGGGATAATATGACTAGGTCATAGTTATCCGATATAGAGACTAGTTACCAGACATCCGACATGTGCTTCATACGGGGCAGACACAATTCCAGCCCCAGGCCTAGCACGTGATCATCCGATACTGGATCGAAATACGCAATACCACGTATACTACGCCTGATATAGATCGCTTATTCCTGTAAGCATGTTTCTGGAGAATGGGTAGGCATGGCGCTTTGCTAGTAGCCAACCTTGTCTTGTGAATCGGTGTAAACGTAGTACAAGGTACTTACGTGTTCGGATAGTCCGACGACATGATTTACTGCCAACATATCCGGAGATCTCATGGGTCGCTCCCCGAAGATTCACCGCTGACGTATGACTCGCACTTTAGTTAATCTGGGATTAATTTAATGAGAGAGAAAATTAATCTGGGATTAATTACGGAGATATTTTATCTTAGATAAAATATCAATTAAAGAGATAGAACGATTAATTTGGAATTAATCGGTAAAATAATCAATTTGATATATTATACAAAATTGGATTTCGACGCGGAATTAAAATTAGATTTTAATTCAGGCGAACAAATTAATTTAGAATTAATTCGTTAGCGACGTGGAATAGTGATTTCGCTAGGCGTAATCATTTAATTACCACGCCAACGAAAAATTCGTTAATTTGGAATTAGCGAACCCGAGCCCGAGATTATTTACGAGTCACATCAAACGTCAAATCACATGTCACTTTGAGTGATGTGACATTTGATTGATTGATGTGAGGTGATTGAAAGGCATTAAATGCTTTGCTTTTTTGAAATTGAAAAAGGTAAATGGTTTATTATTTTTTGGAAAATATAAAAACCAATTACATTTTTCTTTTTCCTCTCTCTCTCACTTTTACGGTTTTAGGTCATTTTGGAGCCAAAACCTTTCTCTTCTTCTCTCTCGGTCTTGGACCGATTCTTCCTCTGTTTTTTCTGGTTTTGACCGAGCAAAAATGGAGAAGCAAATGATTTTGTTGCAAGATCTAAGTGCTAGCACACTCTATGAGGCATACCAAGGTGTTAGGGCAGTGAGTTCGTGAGCATGGAAGATTATCAACAAAGCTTGGGGCTTTAATGGTGTCAATGGCCGATTCTTCATGGAGGAGATCCACCCACTGCCGTGCAGCCCCTACACCGAGCAGCCCACTACCGAGCAAGGAGAAGGCAGTACGTTCTTCAACTTCATTGCATCTCTACCGATCAATGTGAGTTATTTCGCACCTCATTTGATTGTATTTACACTTGTTTCATGCTTGATTTATGATCTTGGGAAGCTTAGAGCAAACCAACAGTTGGTTTGGTTCTAGTGCTCCTCCATATGGTGAACTTGTGGATCCAGTGGTAGGAGTCTCCATGAATTTGCATATCTGATCTAGCTTGGTGTTGACTGCTGTATTGCCTCCACTTTCATAAATTCCTGCAATTATTTGGATTATGCTCCTTTATGTTGGTCACAAGGAATTATTGTTGGCCATTTCTTCGATTATGTCCCAGGCTTGATCTTCTCCTTTTGCCATTAAAGCTCCTCCAGCAGCAGCATCGATTGTGGTTCTCATTATTCCAGAAAATCCATTATAGAATGTTTGGACTTGAAGCCATTTTGGAATCTCATGGTGATGACATTTCCGGAGCAAATCTTTGTACCTTTCCCAAGCTTCGTAAAGATTTTCTGAGTCTTGTTGTACAAAGGATGTGATGTCATTTCTCAGTTTTCCAGTTCTGGCTGGTGGAAAGTACTTTGCAAGAAATTTGGTGGCTAAAGTGTTCCAAGTTGTGATGGAACCTGCTAGTAGTGAATGTAGCCAAGCTTTAGCTCTGTCCTTCAAGGAGTACGGGAAAACACGCAGTCTCATTGCTTCTTCAGCTTCTCGGTTGTAATTGAAAGTGCCGCAAACTTCCAGGAAGTTACTGATGTCGGCATTAGGATCTTCAGTTGCATTCCCCCCAAACTGAACTGACTGCTGAATCATCTGAATGCATGTTTTGATGTCACCCGCATTTGCTGGTAATGGAGGAAGTACAATACAAGAAATGAGTCTGTCAACCACCGGAATGGTTTTGTCTCGAATGGGAATTGGTGGTGCAACCTCCAAAGGTTCAGGTTCCATGTTGACTAAAGCTTTTTGGCCATCTCGCTTTTGCCTTCTCAACTGTCTGATGGTTCTTTCAATTTCCAGGTCAAGCGGTCGGAGTTCAAAGCTTCTGGTTCATCTCATGTAGTTTCTGAGAACCTCAAACACAAGAAAAACAAAAACAATAAGTAAAAAGAAATTAGATACAAGTAAAGGTATCTAACCCCTAAACTAATAGTAAAAGATAAATAAGTCCCCGTCAATGGCGCCAAAAACTTGACCGGCGTAAACACACACGTATAACGCAAGCGTACGTATCGTTCAAATAGTATAAAAAGTATCGATCCCACGAGGACTTAATACCTAAGCTATTAATTTTATGAGGTCAAATGATTACTAATATCTAACAGGTTGTTTGATTGATTTGAAAAGGTGACGATTCTAAATTTAAAAACAAGTAAATAAAATTGTTCGAAAGTAGTTTAAGAAAATTCAATATTAAAAACTATATAGGGTTGTGATTTCTTCCAATATCATTTCAAAGATGAAGTGGTTATTTTATAGTTGGGTAATATATTGATTTATTAACCTGGAACACTAAATTATGTGAAAGCCTCTGTCGATGGTCAGACACAAATACCCAGTTTAACCCAATTGAACCATATGTCTATGTCAACCAAATTACCTGGATTCATTAAGTTTAAGTTCCAATTATGGCTACCCCCGCCCGACAGGTATATGTCTATCCTGTAAGGAAATCTATTAAAGGGTTATCTATCCTCAAGGAAGATCGTGGGCTATTAAGTCTAAGGCTGAAACCTAAAATCCCTACATTTAGTTCATTTTAGATTTACCAGATCAATTTTATTAGTGGCCAGTTAATAAAAAGCATTAAAATTAAGACTCAATAAATAAATCTTTATATTACCCAAACTATAATCTAACCCCTTATAAACCGGTGATATTAAAAGTCATCACAACCCCAGATAACTAATTTAGTTACAACACATAACTAGGGCTAGTAAAAACTTGAAAATAAAAGACATAAAGTAAAAATGCGGTAAAGTAAATACTGAAAAGTAAATTACAATAAAATAAAATGCTAAGGTAAAAGGAATTACTTTTGCTACTACTAATTTAGATATCTCCCATAATATAATATATAAACTTGTGATAACATTACCAACCAGCCATATAGGCGGTATCCTGATTAAGTCAAATTAAGTCCAACCAGCCATTAAGGCGGAACCAAAATAAACCTGCCATATAGGCGGTAAGAAAATTTAATTACCAACCGACCAATCTGGCGGTATCCTTGATTAGTCATGTTTAAACCAGATTAAAATGAATTACCAACCGACCAATCTGGCAGTATCCTTTTTAAGTCAATATTTTAAATAGTGAATATATTATATTTAATGGAGATTAATCTAAATAGCAATAGTAAAAGAATTACCTTTCACCCTAGCTGGGGAAGTTACCTCCTCATGGTGAATAGTAAAAATTATAAAAAGTAAAGAAAGTAAATTACTATTATTACAAAACGTAATTAAAATTTAATTACAAAACTAAAATTAAAAGAAACTAGAGGGAAGACTCATTATTTACATCCAAGAAATGAGAGAGAATGGTACATCTGAAACTGGAATTTCACGCTCTATTTATAGGCGTCAGTAAGGGTCGCGCGTCGCGACGCCCGTTTTGTCGACGTGGCACGCTCTGGTTCGTCGGCTACATATTCTGGATAAGGTGATAAGGTGACACATGGCAAGGTGGTTGGGGCTCAATTATTGTGACACGTGGCGGCTCGTGATTGGATGATTCAGATTCTTATCCGCCATGTGTCATATACGGATAAGAGAGTCAATGATTGATACTGAGGTGGCACTGACGTGTCGACACGTGGCAAAGTGACTATCGGCACCATAGAATTGCGACACGTGGCACTTCCTGATTGGCTGATGATGATGTGGCGGTGAGGTGGCATGTTGACTCGGTCAACTGATGATGTGGATGATGACGTGGCTGACAGGTGGAGTGACACGTGGCGATGGCGACTGTCGACACTGTAGGATGATGACACGTGGCACGGCGCATGTTAGCAGATTCGCTGTGATGGTGACACGTGGCACGACGCATGTTAGCAAAGTCAAACTTTTCTCAGATTCTGACTTGTAGACCCGGCGCACGTTAGCACTGTTCGGCACATGTTAGGCGTTGCGACGCTGAAGGTCTTGACGTCGCGACGTGCAAAATGACCATTTTACCCTTTTCCAATTTTCACTGTTTTGGTCCAAATTACCTCCAGAATGTCCTGAAACTTTATTTATCTACAAAATAACATAAAACACATCAAAATAGTCACAAAACTCAAGAAACTATACAAAATATTAGGTTAAATGAGTGGGAAATAGTGATAGATTTACCACTCATCAGATATCAATCTTATTATGGAAGATGAACCAGCTACGTATGAGGAAGTGATACAAGGTATCGACTCCACTTTATGGAAAGGTTCCATGATAGTCCGAAATGGATTCCATGTATACATCCAAGTTTGGACACTGGTTGATAGTCCGAAAGGTGGCATTGTGCCTATTGGTAGCAAATGAGTCTTCATGGTGAAGACAAACATGGATGGCAACATATAAATGTACAAAGCTAGGCTTATAGCGTAAGGGTATCGTCATCAACATGGTGTCGATTACGATGAAACCTTTTACCAGTGGCCATGCTTAAATCCATTCAGATAATGCTTACTAATGCTGCATATTTCAATTATGAAATATGGCAGATGGACGTCAAAACTACTTTCCTTAACGGAAAACTTTTGTCGGATGTTTACAACATCCTGAGGGTTTTATCACGCCGAAACATGCAAATAAGGTTTGCAAGTTAAATCGATCCATTCATGGATTGAAGCAAGCATTATGTTCTTGGAACCAACGTTTTGATGAGATCATAATGGTATATGGTTTCATTCAAAACGAATATGATTCTTGTGTATATAAGAAGGTTAGTGGGAGTGCAATGACTTTGAATATCCTATACATTGATGATGTATTATTTCTTGTTCCCATGTTACAATCGGTGAAAGCTTGGCTTTCATTAAAATTCTACATGAAAAACTTGGGAGAGGCAACCTTTATTCTAGGAATAAAGATCTACTGGGATATATCTAAAAGTTGTTGGCACTCTCCGAGAACTCGTACATTGAAAGACATGTACGCGACCTGGTGTCTCATATGCTTTGAGCATTTGGAGTCACTATCAGGCAGATCCAGGTGATGGTCAATGGATTGATGTTAAGACCATCCTTTAGCATCTTAGACGAACTACGGATGCTTTCTTAATTTATGGAGATGGAGAACTTGAGGTGACTGGATTCACCGTTGCAAGTTTCCAAACCGATAAAGACGACTATAAGTCGCAATAAGGGTACATATTTTTGTTTGAACAATGGAACAGTGAGCTGGAAGATTTCCATTGTTCAAACAAAAATATGCTATGGGTCATAATTGTCCAAGTGGGAGATTGTTGGACAATTATGACCCATAGCATCACTATTTGTAAAAGACATGGTATTCTTTGTACAAATTAACTATGTGACAAAGGAAATTGCTCTTTTATCATTTTGTAATTGGATTACTTAGATATATAAATGATAAAAGTCCTTATGATTAGTTCCGGATTAATAAGATATGAGACAATATTAATCCACGAACGGTTTAATCATTAAACATCCCTAGTCGTAGTATTATCGAGACTGGACATCGATAATGCGGAATAGACTATTATTACACTTTTGCGCGTTATGGAAGCTTAACGGCATAGTTCTCATATATTTAAGTATTGGATACTTATGCAAGTGTGATAGGAGGTTCTGTTATCCGTTGGAATGGAAACAGCTTCGCTCTAGATAGACCCATCAGAATCCCATTGGTAGTATGACTCTGTGTCTATGGGAATTCGAATCAGGGTAGGTGTATTTGGTCTTAACCTGAGACTTGCATCGCTAATACTTGCGACAATCAGTACGCTTTGGTTTTGGTCATTCGGAGCTTTAACAGGTTCTGTGTACGACTCTTTTGGGTATACTGAGAATCGTAGTGTATTGGGTGTGATGTCAATATGGAAGTATCACCTCAGTCATATGGAGATGATGAACACGCAGGATACAGAACTGGTACTCTAAAGTGCTGCAACCATCGGGAAAGTATGACTGGGTCATGACTTTCCGATCAAAGAGACTAGTTGCTAGTGATCTGATATGTGCTTCGTACGGGGCAGACACAATTCTAGCCCTAAGCCTAGCATGTGACATCCGATACTGGATCGCAATACGCAATATATTGTATACTACGCCTAATACAGATTATATATATTCCATGTTGAATATATTTCTGGAGAATTGGGTAGGCACGGTGCTTTGCTAGAAGCCAACCATGTCTTGTAAATCGGTAAGAACGTGGTACCGGGTACGCACGTGTCGAATAGTCCGACAACCAGATTTACTGCCAACATATCCATAAATCTCTTGGGTCGCTTCCCAAAGATTCACCGATGACATTTGACTCTAACAGAATTAATCTGGGATTAATTATGAGAGAGAAAATTAATCTGGGATTAATTACGGCAAGAATTAATCTGGGATTAATTATGAGAGAAAGAATTAATTTTGGATTAATTGCATCGAGAATTTATCTGGGATTAAATTCTTCAAGAAGAGAGAACGAGATTAATTTGGAATTAATCGGCAAAGTAAATTTAATAGTGAAATTGGATTTTACTATTTAATTTATTTAATTGGGCTAAAATAATATATTAGATATATTAATTGAAATTAGATTTCAATTCGGAATTAAAATTGGATTTTAATTCATGCGAACGAATTAATTTAGAATTAATTCGCAAACGACTTTCGTAATAATTTTGCTAGGCATTATTATTTAATTAAATTGGATTTAATTATGTCGCAACGGAAAATTCATTTAATCAGATTAAACGAACCCGAGCCCGAAGTGTGTTGAGCAAGCCCACTTAAATTTTGAATTTAAAATGGGGTCCACCAACTTACATCAAATGTCACTTTTTGTGATGAAAGTCTTGTCACCTTTTAGGTGATGGAAGTGGGTGAATGCATTTAATGCATTTTTTCTCAACACACTTATTTGGTTTTTTGGAAAAACATTTTTTAACAACTTTTGTAACAAGTTGAAAACTCTATATCCCTCCTCCTTCTCTAAATGGCCGAATACTTCTCCTTCTCCCTTGGAATTTTGTTGCAAAAATTCAAGCTTGCTAGCATATGATGAGTTGATTAAGGTGATAGGGAAACTCACCCTTGAGTTTGGAACAACAAAGAGAGCTTGGAGCTTCATCTACAATGCTTGGAACTTCTGAAATACAAATAAAAGTTATGAATCTCATCCGGTCAATGTGAGTATTTCCGCAACTCCCTTTGATTTATTCACACACAAATCAATCTTTGTGATCTTGTGGCATGTGTCGGACACTAACATTCATAACCCAAGGTCAAGAGCAAAAAGTTTGCAAGTTGCAAAGGTACATTTATGGACTTAAGTAAACATCTAGATATTGGAACATAAGATTTGATACTACGATCAAGTCTTATAATTTTGAGCAGAACGTTGATGAGCCTTGTGTTTACAAGCGCGTCATTGTCAGGAAGGTAGTTTTTCTCGTGTTATACGTCGATGTTATTTTACTCATTGAGAATGATATAAAGATATTATCGGACATGGAAATCTGGCTAGCTAACCGATTCCAAATGAAAGATTTGGGAGAGGCAAGTTATATACTTAGGATCCAGATCTTTCAGGATTGCAAGAGACGAATGTTAGCAATGTCTCAGGCATCCTATATCGACAAGATTCTTATGTGATTTGGAATGCATAATTCCAAGAAGGGTAATTTTCCTTTCAGACATGGAATTCATTTGTCAAAGGAACAGTATCCTAAGACACCTCAAACAGTTGAGGAAATGAGACATATCCCTTATGCTCCAGCAGTTGGTAGTCTCATGTACACTATGTTATGCACGAGACCAAACATATGCTTTGCAGTGGGAGTAGTCATTAGGTTTCAGTCAAACCCAGGATTAGATCATTAGGTAGCAGTGAAACATGTTCTCAAGTATCTTAAGAAAATGAGAAATTATATGCTTGTATATTCTGGCGATGATATGATCCTCAAAAGAATATACAGACTCTGATTTTTAGACGGATGTAGATTCTAGGAAATCAACATCTGGATCAGTGTTCACCCTAGGTGGTGGGGCCATTGTGTGGAGGAGTATAAAGCAATCTTGCATTACTGACTCCATCATGGAGGCTGAGTATGTAGCAGCTTGTAAAACATCTAAAGATGCAGTATGGCTTCGTAAGTTCTTGGGAGATCTGGAAGTTGTTCCAAACATAGATAAACCACTCACATTTTATTGTGATAATAGTGATGTAGTGGCGAATTCTAAAGAACCAAGAAATCACAAGCGAGGAAAGCATATAGAGAGAATATATCATCTCATCAGGGAGATAGTATAGAGAGGAGATGTTGTTGTCACACAGATTCCATCTGCAGATAACCTGGCCGATCCGTTTACAAAGACCTTGTTGGCTAAAGTTTTTGAAGGTCACCTAAAGGGTTTAGGATTATATGACATGTCCCATTTACTCTAGTCCAAGTGGGAGATTGTTGGGTTTTATTCCCTAGAGCTTCATATATTGTAAACGGAATTGTTTATTGAAATAAAACATGATGTATTCATTTATCAAAAGTTGTTTGATTTAAATCGCATATTGTAAATTGTCTTGTTTTTCCTTGATTACTCTTGTACCTTCAGACTTAGTGTATAAGTAGTATACACAAGAGTATATAAGTCTGAAGTTAGTAATCTGAAATAGTCCATAGAGAGGAAACAAAGTGGGAACTTTGTTTGTGGTTTATCTATAGCTGCAGTCCATTCCATATATTGATATGATGACCTTGATCAGGGATCGTTCATATAGTGACATGGGAATAGAGGAACCTTGTATAATTAAATTAAATTATAATTAACTTTTTGATAACCAATCAAATTAGCACACATAAAGTATAATTAAATCATGCCATATGTTCCAATAATAATTAAACAAAATTCATAACATTTATGGAAAAAGTTTAATTAATCAATTATTTAACAAATAATTAAATATGCAAATAATCAATTAATATATTTATTATTATATATGTATTTTTATTTACAATAAATAAAAAATACATATATTTATGGTATGTGTCAAAATCTCATTTGACGAATAATTAACGTGTATCTAATCGTATTATGTATCAAATACAAATACACAATAATTACGATGGAATAAAAATGCCTCTATGCATGTGTATTCGTTTAACCGATTAAAAGATTCAAATTAACTTACTTAATCCGATGAAGTTTTATGAATAATCTGTATTATTCATATCGCGTTGCCCAAGTGCTCAATGAGTACATTTCATATTGTTGGACTCTCTAAGTTTAGGTTTATCTGTCACGAAATCCAATTTCATGTCCATAATTCACCCACTCATGAATTATGACGACCACAGATAATCTCGCTAAACTATGCAAGTTGGGGTCATTGCATACGTATAATCCCTCTGTCACAGGCTATCCATATTATACCGGGGATATAGACAAGAACGTCAAATCCATTCGGTATTATATAGTCGACTTTCAATTTACGATCTCTAAATAACACTCGAAATTGATTTCTGATCTTATACCACGGCCATGGATTTACTAGATCGTAAACACGTGAGGAAGCATATGCCATGTACACAGGACTGACGGATCCTATCTTGATATGCACTGGATATCATGCGCATCAGTCCACACGCAATGAACAGGCGGATGTCTGATCTAAATAGATCGGTGACGTGACTGCCATCAAAGTGTGGAGGATAACTCATATATCCCACTGTGGTATCTCAAGTCGAAGGACTGCTATGCTCGCTCAACTCGAGAAGATTCCTATTGACGTTGGTGTACTATCTATTAGGAAATCTTCAGTGAGTCATTAAGTGTTTATCAAATAAACACCTACATGTCTATACGAGTCTCCCGAGACGTATGGTTCATTAGGATAAACCATCGGACCAAGTCACGATATACGACATGTACTGGTCTCAGCGGATTTTACTAACCGACCCGTGTTAGTAAATCTTGACCATGAACTTTATTTAAGGATATACATCTTATAGTGCGCTTCCCAATGTCAATTACAAACTACGTTGTAACTGCGCACTACATTGTAAATCCTAGGGTCTTTGTCTAATATACACGTATCACTAAACCAGATTTAGTTTCGATCTAATCATAATCAAATATCTAATCGTAATTAGATCGAATAAGTGTATAAAAGACAATGGTGATACCATTAAATTAGTAATATTATAGAAAATATAATTTCTCGTATTTGTGAATCAGACATAAATACGATCCGAATTGGCACTCTGAGCACCAACCCTAATAATTTCTCCCATTTGCTCTAGTGCCAATCTACGGTATCATATACACATCTCAATGTATATCACATACTCATGGCCTTCAAGAGCTCACCTTGCACTTAAGAGGTAGGCAAAAACAAGTAAGCCCGCTTTACAAATTGAGTTTGTCCAACAAACGCAACCATTTTCCTTAGCCAGCATCATTCAGATTTTGTAGAATCCAAATTCCACATCAATATGACTTAGACGCTATATCAGTATTGTGCTTTATCTATTGAGTTGTCTATGTATTTAAAGATCAAATCCAAATACTATGAGACAACCGCAAGCACTACACTAATATCAAAACTTCTAATCTATAGGGTCACTATGCAACTTCATAAGTTGCAATTGATTCCACTAATTTAGTAGAATCAACGGTGACACTCCCACTGCATCTTTACTGACTTTATATGACGTAGACCATTTAACGTCATAATTAGGATCAAAACTAATCTGACCTTATGGTTGCAGACTAAATTCTCCATGAATAAGAAACTCATTCTCAATATCTCAAAGATCATAAAGAACATGTTTTAAGATCCATCTTATGGTCTACTATATATCAAAATAACTCGTAACAATTATAATTAAATTGATATTTTAATCGCACATAATATAGTATTCATTACGCCATCATCATATGATGCATAAGATTGACTAGACATTCTAATCAATCTCTCTTTAGACAAAGGAATCATCCTTTACAAAAGACGAATACTATATATATATATATATATATATATATATATATATATATATATATATATATTATATATATATATATATATATATATATATATATATATATAACACATTCACTGTCAAATAGTTATACTAACTGTCATACAAATAGTTCTTACTGTGTCTTTTAATAGATCATATCTAATACGCGACTAATGGGAGTATCTCACAAGTCTCTTAGTTTTATATCATATATGAAACTTTATATCAAATATAACAGAGACTACTCCCACTACTTTCACGGAGAAAAGAAGACTTAAGTAAACATTTTACTTTACAAACATCTTATTATTACTTTAATAATGATAATGTCATTGGGATATATAACCTTAGAAAGAAATTTGTACGCTCCCACTGACCCTACTATCATATATGCATTCTCTATGTTTTGATAAAATCAGACAATCTGATTGTAATCAAAATTAGAGAACATGAATTTCCGGAAAGCTTACCTGAGTCTACAATAGGCTCTATAAGCTAGTATATCAAACTGTGATCTTAGTAGAATACAAACTCCAAGGCCATTCACACTCCAAAAGTCTATTTATGGACTTAAACAAGCATCTCGAAGCTGGAATCGTCGTTTTGTTGAGATAATTAGATTATCTGGATTCATCAAGAACGAGAAAGAACCATGTGTTTATAAGAAAGTGAGTGGGAGCATGATAGTTTTCCTAGTATTGTATGTAGATGACATCCTTATCATAGGAAATGATATATGGATGATGAAAAGTGTGAAAGCCTACTTTTGCAAAAACTTCTCCATGAAAGATATGGGTGAAGCTTCCTATATACTAGGTATAAGGCTCTACCGGGATAGAGTTAGGAAGCTTATAGAGTTGTCATAGTCGCATACATAGATAAGATGTTAGAAAGGTATGGTTTTACCAAATACAAGGCAACAAATGTACATTTCCGATATGGCATACATCTTTCGAAGAAAATGGCACATCAGACTGAGGAAGAGAGAGTTAGGATGTCTAACTTGTCATATGCTTCTTGCATTGAAGTATAATGTATGTTATATTATGTACTATACCTGACATCAATTTCGGCGTTAGTATGACCCGCTGATATCAATCTGATCCAGGTAATGATCATTGGACAACCGTGAAACATATCCTAAAATATCTTAAAGGTACCAAAGATAAGTTTCTAATATATGGAGAAAATGAGCTATAAGTTAAGGGTTATACAGATTCCGACTTCCAGGGAGATTCAGATGATAGAAAATCTACATCAGGATACATATTTACCCTTAATGGTGGTACTGTTATTTGGTGATGTCAAAGTAAGGCTCAACAGCTGATTCCACCACTAAGGTGGAATTTATAGCAGCTTTAGGAGCTGCTAAAAAAGTTGTTTGGATTATAATTTTATCATAGAACTTGACGTTGTGCCTAGTATTACGGATTCAATCCCATTGTACTGTGATAATAACGGAGCCATCGCGCAGGCTAATGACCGGTGCTTACACACACATATAACGCAAGCGCACGTATCGTTCAAGTATTATAAAAAGTATCGATCCCATAAGGACTTTATACCTAATCTATTAATTTTATGAGGTCAAATGATTACTAGTATCTAACAGGTTGATTGATTTGAAATGGTGATGATTTTGAATTTAAAAACAAGTAAATAAAATTGCGTGAAAGTAGGTTTAAGAAAATTCAATATTAGGAAACTATCTATGGTTGTGAATCTTTCTAATATCTTTTAAAAGATGAAGTGATTATTTCATATTTGTGTAATATATCGGTTTACTAACCTGGAACACTAAATTATGTGAAAGCCTCTGTCGATGGTCAGACGCAAATACCTAGTTTAACCCAATTGAACCATATGTCTATGTCAACCAAGTTACCTAAATTCAATAAGTTTAAGTTCCAAATATGTCTATCTTGTAAGGAAATCTATTAAAGGGTTATCTATCCTCAAGGAAGATCGTGGGCTATTAAGTCTAAGGCTGAAACCTAAAATTCCTTTGTCAAGTTTGTTTTAGATTTACCAGATCAATCTTATTAATGGCCAATTAACAAGACGCATTAAGCTTAAGACTTAATAAGTAAACCTTTAAATTACCCAAACTATAAAATAACCCCTTATAACCGGTGATATTGGATTTCATCACAACCCCAGATAACTGGCTTAGTTACGACACATATTTACGGGTATTAAAAACTTAAATAAAATAAAAGACATAAAGTAAAATGATGAAAAATAAATTGCTAAAAAGTAAATGACGGAAAGTAAATGCTGAAATTAAATACTGAAAATTAAATGCTGAAAAGTAAATGCTGAAAAGTAAATTACTGAAAAGTAAATGCTGAAAAGTAAATTGCTGAAAAGTAAATTGCTGAAAAGTAAATATTGAAAGTAAATTGCTGAAAAGTAATATTGAAAGTAAATTACTGAAAAGTAAATAAAGTAAGAGTACAATAAAAGAAAATGCTGAGGTAAAAGGATCCACTTTTATTACTTCTATTTTAGATATCTCCCTTAATATAATATATTAACTTTGCATGATAATTACCAACCAGCCATATAGGCGGTATCCAGATTAAGTCAAATTAATAATTAATTACCAACCGACCAATCAGGCGGTATCCAGTTTAGTCAGGTTAAAACCAATTTAAATAATTACCAACCGACCAATATGGCGGTAACCTCGTTAAGTTAGGTTTTAACTAGTTTATATATTATAATGAAGGGAGATTAATCTAAATATTAGTAATAAAAGTTTTACCTTTTACCCCAGCAAAGGGGAGTTACCTCCTCATTACTGAAAAGTAAAAACTGAAAATTAAAGAAAGAAAAGTATTGTGCGTAAAAGTAAATTACGGAAAGTAAAAGCTAAAAAGTAAAGAAAAGAAAGTACGAAAGCGGAAATCAATTACTGAAAGCTGTAAATAAACAAACAAGATACAATCTTCTTAGTATTCTTAAGGAATTCCTTAGAAGAAAGTATGAATTTACAAATGAAATGGCTTGGTATTTTAGGCAAAATTTTGCGTCCATCAAATCATCCACCAAATCCATTATTAAATGCTCCACTAATTGCTCCACCAAATCCATTATTAATTGCTCCACTAATTGCTTATCATGTTTGGTGGTGATTTGATAATTTTTATTATTTATTTATTAATTTATTTTTTGCTTTGAAAATGACTTTAATATTACACACAACACACGTTTGGATGGTTCATCAATTTCGGGCATGAAATCTTCAGAATTCGAAATTATTTTATCTTTAAAAGTTGTAGATCTTGAGTCTTCTTTAATCTGGAACTTGAATTAGCTCAATCCGATATCGGAGTAAAACGTTATGTCCAAAATACGACAGATGCACAAAACTGGAATTTCCAAAACTGCACTTCGTTGAAACGCCCTTTCAAGTTTCCAATCTCCAAAATTAATATGTCAAGTCCAATATTTGCCCTTATTTGACTCACATTTCGTCCTAAATGATTTCATTGTGTCCCAATATTATTTTATCTGTAAAATAAACTACAACACATCAAAACGTTCATCAAACCCGAGAAACTAAACAAAATATTAAGTAAAAGAGGCGGTAAATATTGATATATTTTCCGCTCATCACACCCCCAAACCTAACATTTTGCTAGTTCTCGAGCAAAATAAAAAAATAAAATACAAGAAACAATTAAAATTAAACTAAGCCACTTTCGTAGGGATCACGATTGCATTTAGCATATGCAACAAGCCTTTAAACCCCTAGGTGTCCCTAGTGGACGAGTTATAGTCTCGTGAGGGCTTACAGCAACGATACCCACAAACGTTTTATAAAACTAAAAAGATAATAAAACTAATGCACACAAAAGCGAAAAAGACAAGAGAAAAGAGAATAAAGAAGTTAGTGACTAATCGGGTGAAACTTCTACTCCAAGTTACTATTTGTTTTCTTTCTTTCTAAATTACTGAATAAGTAAATTCTCTGATTATATTTACCATTCTCATATGCACAGCCGAAATAATATTAATCAACTCATTTTTTCCCACCACAACAAGTGCAGTTGATAAGAGAGTAATATTTTTGTCCTAAAGTTTTATCAGAATTCACACATTTTGCAGCAATTGAATAATTTTTCTGTTTTTTTTATTTTTTTCTTTTGAATTTTGATTTTTTTTATTATATAACAATATCTTCCATCTATGTAGCGAGTGTGGGTCGGTGGCTCCCAAAACAGTTGGCTTTAAGGCACCAGGTGTTAAGACACCCCTACGGACTTAATTACTCAGACTTCATATATATATTTTTGCAACATCCTTGATCCATGTAGCAAGCTTTGGGCCAGCAACTCCCAAACCAGTTGGCTTTAGGGCACTAGGTGTTAAAACACCCTTACAGACTTAATAACTCGGATCTCAGACCTTTTTTTTTTACTCCATCACTTTTTGATATGCTTTCTCCAATTAAACTAGAGCATTAAATATTATAAACTTTTCAATTACAACTCATGTCTGTATGTTACTATGCATGTTGATAATACCTGCCAACTGAGCATATGAAGATCCATTTTAGTCAGTATTATGGAGAATTCATAAATTAAATAATTCAAAAGGAAATAAACAAAAATTAACTTGTTCCGAAATAGGTTTGAGATACGTCTCAGGAGTGAAAACTCCTTACTCAGCTATCTCTTACAATTTCACCTTTTTAGTCAAAATAAAACAAAAAGCAAAATATTTTTGTAATTTTTGAAAATTTTCAATTTTTTTGTATTTTTCGAAAAAAATTGGCCTAAAAATAAAACAACACACAACTAAAAACAAGATACTAATCAACTATTTCCTCCCCCAAACCTAAATAAGACATTGTCCCCAATGTCTTAAACAGTAGAAGAAGAATTTAGAAGATAATACCTGGTTAACTGAAACTCTACACGAAAAGTTAAAGGTTAAGATCCAGATTAATCCGACGCATGTTACCACGATCGTCCTCGGACCAATTTATCTCTGAAAGGATAGGGTCATTTGTGGTTCATACGTTAAGATTTGTTCAATTAGATCCGGAGCAGTTTTGGCAATGAAGAGTAGTTCTTTTAAAGGTTTTGACACAAACCCATTTCTCCGGGCATCATCAAGAAAAACACAAAGAAAATCATAAAATCCTTCAACGTGTACATCCAAGCGGTTTCTAGTGTATGTTCAGGTTCGCCCAAGATAACACTGTAAAATTTCCTCCAATGTACCCAAGCCACTGGCAAAGCAATAAATGCATCAGCACGATTAATCATTTCCACTAGTCGCTCGGACATACCAGACACAACAAGTTCATCTTCGTTTGATGGTTCAATAAGATTTGCCTCTGCCGATTTTGGGATGATTCCCAAAACATGACTGCCTCCCTCCTGTACAGCTTTTGAAACGGTCCCCATAAGTCCAAGATTACTCCGCCATATACTACGTGCATATTCCTTGCAGCTAAGACTCGACCCAATTCATGTGATGCCTCTACGTATTGTGGCTTAACACCAACACTAGTACCGCAAAACACACAGATGTTTTCAACTCGTCTTCTTGAAGTGGCTTCCATGTTTTACTCTGGATGTCTTCAAAAGTGCAATGATGAGTTGAATTTATAATACCTAAAAAGGGTGAGTAAAATAATAGCACTAGTACCTGCCAAATGACAATTATTAGTTAAACAGTAAAATAAATCGTGATAGTCAAAAAGGTCTGGATCATGTCGGAGAAAATAAAAGAAAACAACAAAACAAATTACAATTATTAGGAAAAGACAAAGAGATATAATATGTACAAGAAAAGTAGCGGCTTGATTGACGTCTATGCGTCAGGGACAAGCTTCCCATCCAATTTTCTTATAAATTGGCAAACAGGGTCTTTTTGAGTCAGATTCCCAAGACTTAACTGTTGTCTTTCTTTTTGGAATTGTGTATGCAATTTGCGAATGGCTATATGACATATCCACTGGGATGCGTCTCAAGAGTTGAAGATATATTATCTACAGACTCCTTACTCAAGCCATCCTTAATGAATTTAATTTTGTCTTCATGATATCAGACACCATTCCTAAATAACGACAACGAGTATTGCAATTCCAGCGTGCACATTTGTAACAAACACCCATTTACTTAGCTCTACGTTTCTTTGCATAGGTGCTTCTTCCAAATCCGGGCAAATAAGAATTACAGGAATCAGAATACTCACCTGCTAATCGGACCCGTGCTTCAATTACCCAACGAATATCATTAGGAACACCATGGATCGTTAGTAATCTCATTCGTTCCAAACGAGCTTTGTAGACTTTCATCAGAGAGTTTTGAGGGGGAGAAGGAAATTGCTTGTGAATATTTGCGAGAACTTCTTCCATCCTGAAATGTCTTAATCTGCAAAAACTAAACACACCAAATTAAATCACACCAAATTAATATATACACAAATTGCATGGGTTGCCTCCCTGCGAGTGTTATGTTTAACATCGACAGCTAGACGTGACTTCTCGAACGTTAGGCTGGATCTGAAAGTGTGACACTTTCTTTTTGTCGCTCAAATGATTCTCCCCAGTAGTGCTTGACACGCTTGTTTTTAACCTTGAATGTTTTGTTGGATTCAGGATCATGTATCTCAATGGCTCTGTCTGGTAAAACCTTGGTGATCACAAATGGACCTGACCACCGTGATTTTGGCTTCCATGGGAATAATTCCATCCTTGATTTGTTTAAAAGTACTTTCTGCCTTGGTTCCAGTTGTATGCGCACTAACTTCTCATCATGTCTTTCTTTGCCTTTTCCTTGTACAATTTGGCATCCTCAAAAGGTTGTATGTGAAATTCCTCAATTCATTGAGCTGGTGGAACTTTTTCTCTTCTGATGCTTGTAGTGCAAGAATAGGCTTCTTCAGTACGCAGTGCACTTTATCTTCAGGCTCCACAGGCAATTGACATGCTTTAAGTTTGTCAGCAGAACTTTGCATTGCATTAGAGGTCTGGATGGTACTATTATCACATCAAGTCTGAAACATTCCTCCTTCTCGTCATTCGGGAAATTCATGGCTTTAAAAACATTGAATGTTACTTCTTGGTCATGTACCCTCATGGTTAGTTCTCCTTTTTTTACATCAATAATGGTTCGACCTGTAGCCAAGAATGGTCTCCCGAGGATGATTGGCACGTCTGCGTCTTCCTCCATATCAAGGACAATAAAATCTGCTGGGAAAATGAATTTGTCAACCTTGACCAGTACATCATCAACTACGCCTCTTGGAAATACGAGCTTCCTATCAGCAGTTGTAGAGAGACTGAAGTTGGCATTGTTTCTCTAATCTGGAATTTCCTGAAAATAGAAAAAGTCATCAAGTTAACACTCGCACCTAAATCACACAAAGCCTTACCAAAGTCATGTTCTCCTATGGTGCAAGGAACAGTGAAACTGTCAGGATCTTTCAATTTTGGAGGAAGTTTCCTCTGAATGATAATGCTAATGTCTCGTAATCTCCCAATCTCCACTTTCGTGAAAGAATGTCTTTCATGAATTTGGCATAGCTGGGCATTTGTTCCAATGCTTATGCAAATGGAATGTTGATATGCAGCTTTTTGAACACCTCCAGGAAATGAGCAAACAGCTTGTCCAGTTTGTTTTTCTGAAGACGCTGAGGAAAAGGTGGAGGTGGAGTGATCTGTTCCTTTTCCTTTGCTTCTTTTTCCTCCATCTGTTGCTTTGTTTCATTTGGAACTTCCTCAATAAATGTTTTGGCTCCAACATCTTTGTTGATTTCAGTACCACTTTTTAATATGATGGCATGACATTGCTCCTTCCTATGTTCCTCTGGATTTGGTTCAGTGTTGCTAGGAAGGTTACCTGGCGGTCTGTAACTCTGAGCATTGGCCAGTTGTCCAATTTGATTCTCCAGTGCTTTAATAGAAGCTTATTGACTTTGAATTAATGCTGCTTGGATTGAAACATAGCATAATATCTTGCTGCTTGAGAGTGTTTTGCTTCTATCTTTTTCAAGGGGTCAACACTTCTATTATTCCTGATTCATTTGCCTGCTCCTGGCCTTTGTTCTGTTGTTGGAATCCGGGTGGGTTGTTCATTTGCCCTGAATTGTTGCTCCATGCGAAATTGGGATGATTCCTCCACCCTGGGTTGTAGGTGTTCGAATATGGATTGTTCCGCTGTCTGTTGAAATTGTTGACAAATTCACCGTTTCTTTATGTTGGTTGAAAGATTAGACTCAGGTGCTCCTCCAAATGGTGAACTTGTGGATCCACCATTAACTTTCATGTTAAGAGTTTCCAGATTTTTGCAAATCTGATCCAGCTTGGCATTCACTGCTGTGTTGGCTCCAACTTCATAAATTCAAGCAATTCCGGATCAAGCTTCTTTCTGTTGGCCACAATGAATTGTGTTAGCCATTTCTTTAATTAGGTCCCAGGCCTTGATCTTCTCCTTTTGCCATCAAAGCTCCTCCAGCAGCAGCATCAATTGTGGTTTTCATTATTCCAGAAAGTCCATTATAGAAGGTTTGGACTTGTAGCCACTTTGCGATCTCATGATGAGGACATTTCCGGAGTAAATCTTTGAATCTTTCCCAAGCTTCGCAAAGGGGTTCTGAATCTTGTTGCACGAAGGATGTGATGTCATTCCTCAACTTTACAGTTCTGGCTGGTGGAAAGTACTTTGCAAGGAATTTGGTGGCTAGAGTGTTCCAAGTTGTGATGGAACCTGCTGGTAACGAATGTAGCCAAGCTTTAGCTCTGTCTTTCAGGGAATATGGAAAAACCCGCAGTCTCATTGCTTCTTCAGCTACTCGGTTGTAATTGAAAGTACCGCAAACTTCCAGGAAGTTGCTGATGTGGGCATTAGGATCTTCAGTTGCATTTCCCCCCAAACTGCACTGACTGCTGAATCATCTGAATGCATTGTTGATGTTACACGCATTTGCTGGTAAGGGAGGAAGTACAATACAATAAATGAGTCTGTCAACCACCGGAATGGTTCCGTCTTAAATGGGAATCGGTGGTGCAACATTCAAAGGTTCAGGTTCCATGTTAATGATTGCTTCTTGGCCTTCTCGCATTTCCCTTCTCAACTGTCTGATGGTTCTTTAAATTTCTGGGTCAAGTAGTCGGAGTTCAAAGCTTATGGTTCGTTTCATGTAGTTTCTGAGAACCTGAAACACAAGAAAATAAAAATAATAAGTAAAAAGAAATTAGATACAAGTAACGTATCTAACCCCAAAACTAATAGTGAAAGATAAATAAGTCCCCGGCAACGGCGCCAAAAACTTGACCGGTGCTTACACACGCGTATAATGCAAGCGCACGTATCGTTCAAGTAATATAAAAAGTATCGATCCCACGAGGACTTAATACCTAATCTATTAATTTTATGAGGTCAAATGATTACTAGTATCTAACAGGTTGATTGATGATTTGAAATGGTGATGATTTTGAATTTAAAAACAAGTAAATAAAATTGCGCGAAAGTAGGTTTAAGAAAATTCAATATTAGGAAACTATATAGGGTTTTGAATCTTCCAATATCATTTTACAGATGAAGTGGTTATTTCATTTTTGTGTAATATATCGGTTACTAACCTGGAACACTAAATATACGAAAGCCTCTGTCGATGGTCAGATGCAAATACCCAGTTTAACCCAATTGAACCATATGTCTATGTCAACCAAATTACCTGGAATTCATTAAGTTTAAGTTCCAATTATGGCTACCCCGCCCGACAGGAATATGTTTATCCTGTAAGGAAATCTATTAAAAGGTTATCTATCCTCAAGGAAGATCGTGGGATATTAAGTCTAAGGCTGAATCTAAAATCCTTTGTCAAGTTTATTTTAGATTTACCAGATCAATCTTATTAATGGCCAATTAACAAGACGCATTAAGCTTAAGACTTAAAAGTAAACCTTTAAATTACCCAAACTATAAAATAACCTATTATAAACCGGTGATATTAGATTTCATCACAACCCCAGATAACTGGCTTAGTTATGACACATATTTACGGGTAGTAAAAACTTAAATAAAATAAAAGACATAAAGTAAAATGATGAAAAGTAAATTGCTGAAAAGTAAATGACGGAAAGTAAATGCTGAAATTAAATACTGAAAATTAAATGCTGAAAAGTAAATGCTGAAAGTAAATTACTGAAAAGTAAATGCTGAAAGTAAATTACTGAAAAGTAAATGCTGAAAAGTAAAGTGAAAGTAAATGCTGAAAAGTAAATAAAGTAAAAGTACAATAAAAGAAAATGTTGAGGTAAAAGTATCCACTTTTATTACTTCTATTTTAGATATCTCCCTTAATATAATATATTAACTTTGCATGATAAGTACCAACCAGCCATATAGGCGGTATCCAGATTAAGTCAAATTAATAATTAATTACCAACCAACCAATCAGGCGGTATCCAGTTTAGTCAGGTTAAAACCAATTTAAATAATTACCAACCGACCAATATAGCGGTATCCTCGTTAAGTCAGGTTTTAACTAGTTTATATATTATAATTAAGGGAGATTAATCCAAATATTAGTAATAAAAGTTTTACATTTTACCCCAGTAAAGGGGAGTTACCTCCTCATTACTGAAAAGTAAAAACTGAAAATTAAAGAAAGAAAAGTATTGTGCGTAGTAAAAGTAAATTGCGGAAAGTAAAAACTAAAAAGTAAATAAAAGAAAGTGCGAAAGCGGAAATTAATTACTGAAAGCTGTAAATAAACAAACAAGATACAATCTTCTTAATATTCTTAAGGAATTCCTTAGAAGAAAGTATGAATTTACAAATGAAATGGCTTGGTATTTATAGGCAAAAAAATTTTCCTCCATCAAATCATCCACCAAATCCATTATTAATTGCTCCACTAATTGCTCCACCAAATCCATTATTAATTGCTCCACTAATTGCTTATCATGTTTGGTGGTGATTTGATAATTTTTATTATTTATTTATTAATTATTTTTTTGCTTTGAAAATGATTGAAAAGTTGTAGATCTTTGCGTTTTCTTTAATCTAGAACTTGAATCAACTCAATCCGATATCGGAGTAAAACGTTATGCCCAAAATACAACATATGCGTAAAACTGGAATTTCCAAAACTGCACTTCGTTGAAACACCCTTTCAAGTTTCCAATCTCAAAAATTAATATGTCAAGTCCAATATTTGCCCTTATTTGACCCACATTTCGTCCTAAATGATTTCATTGTGTCCCAATATTATTTTATCTGCAAAATAAACTAACACACAAAACGTTCATCAAACCCGAGAAACTGAACAAAATATTAAGTAAAAGGGGCGGTAATATTGATATATTTTTCGCTCATCAGCTAAGTAAGTGGAAAGGAAATTCCGCGTAATTAGAGTGATTATTGAACAAAAGACATAGTGGTCTTGAAGGTTCAAGGACAATATAACATAGCAGACCCGCTTGCAAATGCCTTACCTCCTAAGATATTCGATAAACATGTGGAGGAGATGGGACTATGGTACCATCCAGATTGGCACTAAGTAAGTAGGAGTTTGATGGAGTTGGTGCTTGGAGTGCCATTCTGATTTGTACATTTTATTATTTATTAATAAAATAACTATTTTTTTTCATTTCATACCTTATAATGGTATTATCATTATGCGTATTAGATTGATGTATAGATATGCTAAGAATGAGATCGACCTTATAATAGTCTTGACACTAGGTGTAAACTATTCTTAAAGTAAATATTCCTAGTCGTTGGTTTTGGAATACGGTGGAATTCTTATAACCTAGAAGACTAGCACATGTCGTATATTAGAATTGGAGTTCCAATGGTTTAACCCGATGTACCATGAGTTTTGGAAACTCGTATAGACAAATGGGTATTCGTTGAAGTGAATATCGAATGACTCACAGGTGATTCCTAATAGTTGGAAGTACACACCACCGTCAATAGGAATCTTCTCGAGTCGAGTAGCATATGTAATCCTTTGACTATAGGATATCATTGAATTTGTGTGAGATCCTCTACACTTTGATGCCATGTATCTCAAAAACCTTTCATGGTCTGGCCTCTAAATGTTCGTTGGGTGTGGACCGAGGCACTCGCACTCGATAATCAAGTGCAAATCAAGATAGGATTCATCGACCCGTATATGTACCATAAGGGGTTTAGGTATCCATGTAAGTAAAGTCACGATTCTTAAAGACATTGGCCAAAGCCGATCACCTAGGGTTGATCGCATCAATTGTAAAGAATCATGAACATGTCGACTTGATATGTTGACCGGCGTAAACACACACGTATAATGCAAGCGCACGTATCGTTCAAGTAGTATAAAAATATCGATCCCACGAGGACTTAATTCCTACTGTTGTTATTAATTATTGATACTATTTATTTACAAATATCTAATTATAGGGAGAATGGAATTGATTGCTTTTGATTGGTTGAATGTGGATTTGCTAATTAAAATAAAAACTGACTCAAATAAAATACTAAGGAAAATAAAAAAAAGACTCAAAGATCTAGGGTCGTGACTCCACACAATATTATTCTAAAAATGAATTGATTCTCTTACATATGTGTAATAAATCAGTTTGCTAACCTGGAACACAAAATATGCAAAAGCCTATGTCGATGGTCAGACGCAAATACCCAGTATAACCCAATTGAACCATATGTCTATGTCAACCAAATTACCTGGATTCATTAAGATTAAGTTCCAATTATGGCTACCCCCGCCCGACATGTATATGTTTATCCTGTAAGGAAATCTATTAAAGGGTTATTTATCCTCAAGGAAGATCGTGGGCTATTAAGTCTAAGGCTGAAACCTAAAATCCCTATGTCTAGTTCATTTTAAGTTTACCACATCAATCTTATTGGTGATCAGACAACAAAAGAAACAAACTAAAGAATTACCCAATAAATAATTAAATCAATTATTAAGCCTAGTAATATTGTGTTTCATCACTTCCCTAGAATAAAAATAAAATGCTGGGGATAGGGGATCCACTTTTAGAAATCTCAAATTATTATATATGGAAATTGCCAGTATTATCCAATTAAGTTGAACCAGCCATAAAGGCGGTGTTATTATTTATCCATAAAACGGCCATATAGGCGGTAATATCTGTCACCTAAAGACCAGCCATATAGGCGGTGTCACATTATGTTACATAATTAAAACCAGCCATTAAGGCGGAATCAACTTTTAATTCATATTATTAAATCACAATTTCCATATTATAATGAAGTGAGATTAATCTACTTTACTATTTCTAATTTAGAAATCTCCTTTATTATATATATTAATATGTGTGATATTTACCAACCAGCCATATAGGCGGTATCCTGATTAAGTCAAATTAATAATTAATTACCAACCGACCAACCAGGCGTTATCCTCATTAAGTCAGGTTAAAACCAGTTTAAAAATAATTACCACCGACCAATATAGCAGTATCCTTATTAAGTCAGGTTTTAAATAATTTATATATTATAATTAAGGGAGATTAATCTAAATTATAAAAGAAAAAAAGCTTCACCTTTACCCCAGCAGTAAATTAACTACTGAACATAAAAGAACAAAAAAAAAATAAAATAAAATTTTATTACAAAAAGTAAAAGTGCATAATTAAAAATACTAAAGTAAAAATGCTTAATTTAAATTACAAAAACTTAACACACAAGAGGCAATCCTTAAAGTCCTTACAAAACTCAAGGAATGCGTGATTTGAATTCTGAAATCGAGCTGACTTTATAGGCGTCAGTAGGGTGTCCGCGTCGCGACGCGAGTGATTTTCGATGTGGCAGCTTCTGGTTCGTCGGCTTCAGATTCTGGATAAGGTGATAAGGTGACACGTGGCAAGGCGGCTGGGAGCTGAATGATTGAGCTGACGTGGCAGCTCGTGATTGGCTGGTTTCAGATTCTTATCTTCCATGTGTCAATTCGGATAAATGAGTCAATAATTGCGTTGACGTGGTGACACGTGGCGAAAGTGATTGTCGGCACCATAGAATTGTGACACGTGGCACGCTGTGATTGGCTGATGATGACGTGGCAATGAAGTGGCACTTTGACTCGGTCAATCGGTGATGTGGATGATGACATGGCAGACACGTGGAGTGACACGTGGCGACACGTGATGATGGCGACTGTCGGCACCGTAGGATTATGACACGTAGCACGACGCATGTTAGCAGATCGGTTGTGATGGTGACACGTGGCATGGCGCACGTTAGCAAAGTCAAACTTATCAGATTCTGACTTTTGGACCCGGCGCACGTTAGCAAGTCTTGGTGCATGTTAGGCGTCGCGACGCAAGCAGCTTGCGCGTCGCGACGCGGACAAATTAGAAAAATGCCCTTTTCGTCCTTTTTCACTGTTTTGGCTCCAAATTGCTTCCAATACTTTCCAAACTTTATTTATCTGTAAAATAACAATAAAACACATCAAAACGTTCACAAAACTCAAGAAACTATACAAAATATTAGGATAAATGAGTGGGAAATAGTGATATAAATACCACTCATCACACCCCCAAACCTAATATTTTGCTAGTCCTCGAGCAAAACACAAAATAAAATAACATAAAAATAAAATTAACTAAGCCATTTTCGTAGGGATCACGGTTGCATTTAGCGTATGCAACAAGCCTTTAAACCTCTAGGTGTCCCTAGTGGACGAGTTGTAGTCTCGTGAGGGTTTACAACAATGATACCCACAAACATTTTACAAAAGTAAAAAGAAAGTCAAACTAATGCACACAAAAGCAAAAAGACAAGAGAAAAGAGAATAAAGAAGTTTGTGACTAATCAAGTGAAACTTCTACTCCAAGTTATCAGTTGTTTTGTTTCTTTCTAAATTACCGAATAAGTAAATTCTCCGATTATTTTTACCATTCTCCATATACACAGCCAACACAATATTAATCAATTCATTTTTTCCCACAACAGTCACAAGTGCAGTTGAGAAGAGAGTAATATTTTTGTCCTCAATTTTTTTCAGAATTCACACCTTTTTGTAGCAATGGAATAATTTTTCTGATTTTTCTGATTTTTTCTTTGATTTTGGATTTTTTATTTATTTATATGCAATATCTTCCGTCTATGTAGTGAGCTTTGGGTCGGTGGCTCCGAAACCAGTTGGCTTTAGGGCACCAGGTGTTAAGACACCGCTACGGACTTAATTACTCAGACTTCATATATATATATATTTTTTGCAACATCTTTGATCCATGTAGCGAGCTTTAGGCCAGTGACTCTCAAACCAGTTGGCTTTAGGGCACTAGGTGTTAAAACATCCTTACAGACTTAGTAACTCGGATCTCAAACTTTTTTTTTTTACTCCATCACTTTTTGAGATGCTTCCTCCAATTAAACTAGAGCACTGAATATTCCAAACTTTTCAATTTCAACTTATGTCTGTATGTTACTATGCATGTTGATAATACCTACCAACTGAGCATATGAAGATCCATTTTAGTCAGTTTTATAGAGAATTTACAAATTAAATAATTTAAAAGGAAATAAACAAAATTTAACTTGTTCTGAAATAGGTTTAGATACGTCTCAGGAGTGCAAAACTCCTTACTCAGCTATCTCTTACCAATTTCACCTTTTTAGTCAAATAAAAATAAAAACGCAAAATATTTTTGTAATTTTTGAAAAAATTCAATTTTTTTGTATTTTTCGAAAAAAATTTGGACTAAAAATAAAAACAACACACAAACTAAAAACAAGGTACTGATCAACTAATTCCCTCCCCCAAACCTAAATGAGACATTGTCCCCAATGTCTTAAACAGTAGAAGAAGAGTTTAGAAGATAATATCTGGTTAGCTGAAATTCTACAGGAATTAAAGGTTAAGATCCAGATTAATCCGACCCCTCTTACCACGATCGTCCTCGGACCAATTTATCTTTGAAATGATAGGGTCAATTTGTGGTTCATAGGTTAAGATTTGATCAATTAGATCCGGAGCAGTTCTGGCAGTAAAGATGAGTTCTTTCATAGGTTTTAACACGAACCCATTTCTCCGGGCATCATCAAGAAACACACAAAGAAAATCATAAAATTCTTCAACGTTGTACAGTCCAAGCGGTTTTTGGTGTATGTTCAGGTTCGCCCAAGATAACACTGTAAAAATTTCCTCCAATGTACCCAAGCCACCTGGCACGATCAGTTCCTCTCCGTTTGATGGTTCAATAAGATTTGCCTCTGCCAAGGGTTTTGGGATGATTCCCAAGACTTGACTGCCTCCTTCCTGTACGGCCTTTGAAACGATCCCCATTAGTCCAAGATTGCCTCTGCCATATAATAAGTGCATATTTCTTGCAGCTAAGATTCGACCCAATTCATGTGCTGTTTCTACGTATTGTGGCTTAGTACCAACACTAGTACCGCAAAACACACATATGTTTTCAACTCCTCTTCTTAAAGTGGCTTCCATGTTTATATATTTCTTTCTCAAATCTGGATGCCTTCAAAAGTGCAATGACGGGCTGAATTTATAGTACCTGAAAAGAGTGAGTAATAATAGCACTAGTATCTTCCAAAGGATGATATTAGCTAAACAATAAAAGAAATCGTGAAAGGTCAAAAAGTCTGGATCCTATCTACGAAAATAAATATAATTACAACAGAAAAGCAAATCCAAGCAATAATTAAGGTAACAGAATTGTGTACGCAATACGCCACTCGTTTGGTATATAAATCCATTATGATGCGTCTTAAGATTTCATTCCTTACTCAGCCATCACTAATGCATTGGCTCTCATCTTTGTGATTGCCAAACACCATTCCTTCTGTCTTAAAATGCTCCGTTTGTGCTTTTCCCTACAAAAATAACACACAAAATTAAAAATTCTACAACATGTATACACAAAATATGAAAACATAAATTACAACAAATTGCATGGGTTGCCTCCCTGCTAGCGCTAAATTTTTCGTCTTCAGCCAGACGTGACTGAAATCCATCTGTCAATGAGGTTTCAATGTCATTTTAGACGTCCGATTAAAGACAATCCCATGAGCGTTGCTTTTGAAGGGTCTCTTTCAACGGTAAGGTGGTAAAAAGAATTTTGTCACATTCAATGCTCGTGCCATCTTCTTAATCTTTGTCACTCCAATAATTCCTGAAAAGAAAGATCTAGGGTCGTGACTCCACACAATATTATTCTAAAGATGAATTGATTCTCTTACATATGTGTAATAAATCAGTTTGCTAACCTGGAACACGAAAATATGCAAAAGCCTTTGTCGATGGTCAGACGCACATACCCGGTAAAACCCAAATGAACCATATGTATATGTTAACCAAATTACCTGGATTCATTAAGATTAAGTTCCAATTATGGCTACCCCGCCCGACAGGTATATGTCTATCCTGTAAGGAAATCTATTAAATGGTTATCTATGTCTAGTTCATTTGAAGTTTACCACATCAATCTTATTGGTGATCAGACAACAAGAAGCATTAAGCTTAAGACTCAATAAACAAACTAAAGAATTACCCAATAAATAATTAAATCAATTATTAAGCCTAGTAATATTGTGTTTCATCACTTCCCTAGAATAAAAATAAAATGCTGGGGATAGGGGATCCACTTTTAGAAATCTCAAATTATTATAATATGGAAATTGCCAGTATTATCCAATTAAGTTGAACCAGCCATAAAGGCGGTGTTATTATTTATCCATAAACCAGCCATATAGGCAGTAATTATCTGTCACCTAAAGACTATCCATATAGGCGGTGTCACATTATGTTACATAATTAAAACCAGCCATTAAGGCGGAATCAACTTTTAATTCATATTATTAAATCACAATTTCCATATTATAATTGAAGTGAGATTAATCTACCTTTACTATTTCTAATTCAGAAATCTCCTTTATTATAATATATAAATCTGCGTGATATTTACCCACCAGCCATATAGGCGGCATCCTGATTAAGTCAAATTAATAATTAATTACCAACCGACCAACCAGGCGGTATCCTCATTAAGTCAGGTTAAAACCAGTTTAAAAATAATTACCAACCGACCAATATAGCGATATCCTTATTAAGTCAGGTTTTAAATAATTTATATATTATAATTAAGGGAGATTAATCTAAATTATAAAAGTAAAAAGCCTCACATTTACCCTAGCAGTAAATTAACTACTGAACATAAAAGAACAAAAATAAAATAAAATAAAATTTTATTACAAAAAGTAAAAGTGCATAATTAAAAATACTAAAAGTAAAAATGCTTAATTTAAATTACAAAAGCTTAAACACACAAGATGCAATCCTTAAATTCCTTACAAAACTCAAGGAAAGCATGATATGAATTCTGAAATCGAGCTGAATTTATAGGCGTCAGTAGGGTGTCAGCGTCGTGACGCGCAGATCGCGTCGCGACGTGAGTGATTGTCGACGTGGCAGCTTCTGGTTCGTCGGCTTCAGATTCTGGATAAGGTGATAAGGTGACACGTGGCAAGACGGCTGGGAGCTGAATATGAGCTGACATGGCGGCTCGTGATTGGCTGGTTTCAGATTCTTATCTACCACGTGTCAATTCGGATAAATGAGTCAATAATTGAGCTGATGTGGCACTGACGTGGCGACACGTGACGAAAGTGATTGTCAGCACCATAGAATTGGGACATGTGGCTCGCTGTGATTGGCTGATGATGACGTGGCAATGATGTGGCACTTTGACTCAGTCAACCGGTGATGTGGATGATGACGTGGCAGACACGTGGAGTGACACGTGGTGATGGAGACTGTCGGCACCATAGGATTGTGACACGTGGCACGGCACACGTTAGTAGATCGGCTGTGATGGTGACACGTGGCACGGTGCACGTTAGCAAAGTCAAACTTCTCAGATTCTGACATGTGGACCCGGTGCACGTTAGCAAGTCTTGGTGCATGTTAGGCGTCGCGACGCAGGCACCTTGCGCGTCGCGACACGGACAAATTACAAAAATGCCATTTTCGTCTTTTTTCACTATTTTGGCTCCAAATTGCTTCCAATGCTTTCCAAATTTTATTTATCTGAAAATAACAATAAAACGTTCACAAAACTCAAGAAGCTATACAAAATATTAGGATAAATGAGTGAGAAATAGTGATATAAATACCACTCATCAGATGTGCGCCTTGGAAACTTGACGGTGTATTCTATGTTTCCTAAGCACAACTCGGATAGCCTACGACGGAGGGATTGTTAAACATATGTGAGGACCTCGACTTGTATAGTTCAGAAAGGTCGTTCGTGTTCTTCACGAATTCGGAGGTGGCTGAATTGCGTACATATTAGCTAGGCTTATATGACGAACGTGTCTGAACATAGAAAGTCTCAATATGGAGTGTACTCGTTGAACACTTGGATAGCCGATTTATTTTGATAAAAGATAATATATGATATTATAATTATCAAGTAAGATAATCAAGTGTTATTGGATAACATTGATTATTTACTTTGACCTAATTGGATTAATTGGATTAATTCAATAATTAGACAATGGCTTAATTATAAAATCATAATTATCTCTACCATTTGAGGATATTATGGTAATTGTAAGTATGTAATAATAGGTGGTTTTGGCTTTGATTTAATTGGATTAAATCAAAGTGGAAAACATTTAACTAATTATTTCCTAATCTTTGGCTTTAATTGGATTAAATCAAAGTGGGAGACAATGGAGATTAGTCACACCTAACTATACATATTTGGATAAATTGGATTAAGCCCACTTAAAAGTTTATTACAACTTTTATTAATTAAAAATTGCCTAAGTTTTGCTATAAATAGCAAGCTTAAGGAAGGTTTTAAGAACAAGTATAATAATAAGCAAAAGCTTGAGTAAGCTATACACAAGTAATTCTTGAGAGATTAGCCTAAGTTAGAGAAGTGTTTAGAGAAGCTTGTGAGGTCTCTAAAACATTCATTTAGGAGAAATCAAGATTAGATCTTGAATTGAAGCTTAATAGCATTGGAAATCAAGGTTGGATCTTGAAGTCAAGCTTGCACACCTTGGAGGTTCTCCAACAATTTCAACAAAGGAGAAGTAGATTGGATCTTACATCAAGCTTACTAGGTAATGTTGCTATGTTCATTTGTGTATTAGATGCATGATCACATAGCTTAATGTTGAAATAAGGCTAATCAATTGTGTTAGGATACTTTAGAAGTATAAACACAACATGTTTATGTATTAGGTCAAAGATATTCATGTTGGACATGGAACAATTAATAAGAGTTTGGAACTCTAGATTAAAGCTTAGAGTTATGGCTACCATTCTAGATTCACTTGACCACCTTTAGGTGAACTAAAATTGTTCATGAGACCTTTCTAATTGGGATTCTAAAATGGTTTGTGATTAGATTCGAACAAATGCATATAAGTATTTAGAATACATGTATGCTAGTTGTAAAACATGTGTTGATGGTGGTTATGAAGTTAAAATTGGATTTCAAATTGGATTTTAAGTGTATTTGAAGTATTGAGAGAAAATGGAAGTGTTTAGTAATGTTTTGAAATGAAAAATCATTCACTGTCTAAGTTGCGTCGTGACACAGAGCTGAGCAACGCGACTCCCAGACTCCAGCGTCGCGACGCGTCGCCATTCACGTTCAGAATGCTCTCAGCATTTTGGGTGGCGTCGCGACGCCCAAGCCCTTGCGTCGCGACGCCCAGACCTGATTCATACTAAAACTTTTTTTCTCCGTTCCGGAGCTTTCGGACTTTGATTGGGTCCCCGTGTTTTTCCTATGGACTCATATCGGAATGTAGTTTTATATAAAAATATTTTAAAATACACATAGCCTTGATATTCATAGGTTAGACCCACTTCCACTGCGCGGAGTACCAATCCCACCCTAGGGGTTCCACAACTGCCCCAACAGTTTCCTCCAATACTAGTCAAATATATTTAATACATCATAACATATTATACTAGGACCATCAGATAACTTAAATTCTCGAATTACGTATTTTTGGAAAATCTTCCGCAAAAATTTTCAATAACGCTACGGAATGATCCTGGACCCTTCGAAACTTTCTAAAAACATCTACACATCATCTTAACATCACAATTAACTCATATTTATCATTATATTCACCAAAAGACAAACACGCGCGAAATCATATTTTATCAAAAATTCGTTAATCTTACCAGATCGAACAAATTCAATACATTATATCTTATTCAATTAGATACAAGTCAATACCATAATTTACGACACTAGTGGAAACATCCGAATATAAAACGAGAAACTTGAAAAATAATGAATTTTACTAGGATGTCTTATCGAGATTTCGAAGGCATATACGAACTTCCAACGCTCCCATGAACGTGTAGGAATCAAAGAAATTCAAATCAGAGCTGTTGTTCAAATGAATATTACCGTTCATAATCCATTTTTTCTTCGATTTGTTTGCAACCGAGCACGAATCGGAGAAATCAACACCACTATCTTGTAGTACTCTCTGAGGGCTTTGATTTAGTAGGTGGCTCGACCTGTGAAATGAATCGACGAGCCGAGATCAGAACTAGGATGTGCTCACAATTTTCTTCTCCATCTCGCTGCTTTCTGGCGATTCAGGGACACCATCATCCACCCATGGACTCCCCTCATCAGTCGTACCAACCGGTGTTTTCGCACTGGCTGACTAGTGGCCGATGTTTCCCTCTCTATCTCGTGTGAAACGTGAAGAAGCTGGGTGTGGGACACAGAAACTGGGTGACGCATGTGGTCCCAGGATCGCGGCCGGTTTGGGAGTATGGAGCCCGCGTGGGACTAAACCAGAGAATAATGGAGTCGCCACCCGGTGTGAACCGGGACAAAGATTTAAGGCCGCACTCACCCCTCGCAAGGGAAGACCTCAAACCGTTGGGTTCGGAATGGTCCCTTACTTATGCCACTTGTAATAAAATGATTTGTGCAATAATCTTACCAAGCCTAAGCAACATATTTCCAAGGATAATTTACTCATAAGTTTGCATGCATAGGTACAAAGCTCATATCTAAGTTTACATAGAACACATTTTTCATGTTTGCATACAACCTATTTGTATATAATCTATGTCTGAATTCATGCATTAAGATATATTAACATACGGAAGACATACAATCTCACATTGGTAGGCACAGAAGCGCAAACACATAGCATTCATACAAGCATGCATATTAGGGAAAGACACTTAAGCGCATAATAGAAATAGATAACTAAAGAGGTAATACAAATGCATAAGGTAAAAAGAGATAACTATATGCTAAGATACACATGTCGCGATGTGATGCAAGAGGACATGTTTACCGTGGGCGTTCGTGCGGTGTTCGTATACGCGTTCGCATGGTAAACAGAAGGTTCACGTTCGTATAGCGTTTGATAACGCGTTCGAACGGGACCAGACAGAAAACATGCGTTCGTGTGGCGTTCTGAAACGCATTCGAACGGGGTCACAGCAACGACCTCTAAAATACAGTAAACAACATGACACATACATGAACGGATGAATATATGACATCTAATAAATAATAGCGGGCTAAAAGCGCGGCAAAGCATCGTGGTAAAGGATTTTAACCTCTCAAAATATAGGACCTTTAATCGCATTTACTAAGCCCATGCGCAATCAACACAACACATATAAAAAGTAAAGACAATGATATCGGGCTTCATATACCCAATTGAACACATCTTACATTCAACCGAATAACATCAATCGGCGCGGCGAAGCATCGTGGTAAAGGGTTTTAACCCCTTAAAATAGGGGACCTTTAATCCAACTTACTAAGCCCATGCGCTCGATCACATCATGCATATAAAAATAAAGACAATAATATTGACTTCGTATATCCGATTGAACACATCTTACATTCAGCCGAATATACATCAATCGTCGCGGCAAAGCATCGTGGTAAAGGATTTTAACCCCTCAGAATAGGGGACCTTTAATCCAACTTACTAAGCCCATGTGCTCGAATCACGTCATTACATAAACAAATAACATGCGGAAATCAAGTAACGAATGACAAACAAATCAAAACAACATAAAACAAAATATACGCCGTTTACTCAAGTGGTACGTGGAGTTGTATCCCGAGTACAGATCATACTACCGTCCATTCAGAATCGGCTATGAAATTTATGTCCGGGTTTCCATCCTATATATCACGAGAGGCGACAAACTTTTCATTTTATTCAAGGGCCACAACATACATCATTCCATAATAATCATGCAAACGAAACTCAATAAATAATAAAAATACAACTGAAAACGGATGTGAAAATTACCCTCAGGTCTAACTTTTTTTGTCGACTTTCGGACTCGCGTTTCACGGAGATCGGAAGGGTTAAAGCTCCTCAATTTTTCTGGTTCACTGGTTTGTGTTTTATCTCGCTGTTTCACTGCTCAAGCTACTGTTTTGACTCCGTTTTGCTGTTGTTTTGCTGCCGAATTTTGGTCACTGTGTTTGGTAATTTAGGCTACTGTTTTGGGTGTTTTGGAGGGCTGTTCGGGGGACTATTTTGGGTAGTTTCGGGGTGCAGTTTTGGGCTTATTCGGGGACTGTTTAAGGCTTTTTTGGGCGGCAGTTTTAGGGCACTGGTTACTTGCTATTGTATGGCATTCGGTCAGGGGTGTGAGAGGGCTGTGTTGTCTGTTGGTGGGTGTAGGCATTGCATTTTTGCATATCAGCCCAATGATGATCTCGTATGGAGGACCTACCTTTTGAGTCATGGAAGTCGCGGAAAACGGTCGTTGGAAAGGAAAAGTCAAGAATTGACACATTGTTGGATTTAATTCGCTGAATTAGCTCGAAGTTCGCTTGTTGAATCTTCGTTTCAAGACATATCATTGGCCCAAAACCCCCCGCAAACCACTCTAAGCTCACCTAAACACCAAAACCCACATCCAAAGCCCATGAAACCAAAACAAATCAAACACCAAGCCCACCATCCATGAAGCCCACGCCCAAACACAAAATTTCACCCCTCCATGCACTATTCAAACATGATTTACCCTTCTACCAACTTACTTTACACCTTTGACTTCACTTTTACCTTGACACCAATTTTCCAAGCTATTAATTGATCAACCCCACACCATTTAAGCCATCACACCCCATGCCCATCACCATCCCATCTTTTTTTCTTCATTTTCAATCACCTTTCTTGTATTTTCAACAAAGAATCATAATTATCATCAACCTTTCCTCCATTTTTCAACAAAGCTAATGTTTCAAATTAATTACCCTTGGCCTACCTAATTAGTACTCACTTTATTTGCCTATATAAACTCTCATTTTCTACCTTGAAAGACCTAGCATATACCAGCACATATTGAGCATACACTTAGCATTTGGAGATCATAAACCAGCCCCTTATTTCCCCTACAACACATGCCCAAAGTCCTCTCCTTCACTGCCCATCCTCACGCCCAAGTCAGCCATCCATCACAGCCCTATTGATAACGCATCTACTGCCTCCAATCAACCCCTCATCTTCACGCACCTACTACCTCACTTCAGCCCCTCATCTTCACGCTTCTACTATCTCACGACAGCTAGCCAATTTCACGTACCAAAACTGCCCACAAAGCAATACACGTGAAAAGCCCCTCCTCTCTCAGTTTAAAAAAAAAACCAACAAAAAAACCACACAAAACCCTAGCCATGCATACGTGAACCCTTGCTCCCCAACCACAAAACAAGCAAACCTTCAAACGCCCATTGCCCTAACACTGCCACCTAGCCTCCACACCTTCTCACACGTAGCCTTGCCTCTTCAATTCATTGCCAACAGCTGCCATAAGTAGCCTTGCCTATTCAATTCACATAGCAGCTCACGATCACAGCCTGCCCTCGACAACAACCCCCAAGCCTCAACACGCCCAGCCACGTGAACCAAGCCTTCCACACACGTAACAGACCTTTCATGCATGATAACAGCTCCTCTCTCCTCTCGACACTTTGAACCCAAGGAACCCTAATGCAAACAGCAAAGCCATAACACAAACTGACCACACTACCACGCCATTGCCTTCCACACCCACTGCGCACACTGCCGACCACGAGCAACCCCTTCTCAACACACTTAGCAGCGCAATAAACCTCAAACCAGAAGCCCTTCACGCACCCAAACTCCACTCTTCAACAGACTGCTCATCACGCAAAAGCCAATTCTCTCCAAAGCCTATCCATTCACGCATGAACAGCAGCCCACTGCCCTCAAAAATCACCAAAACAGTCCCTAATTCACTACAAACCAGTGAGCTAAGTGTGGTGACCTGAATCGCAGCGAAACAAAGTGAAAACAGCGGACAAAACAGCAAAACAACGAAGGAAAATGTCGAACCAGCCAACCGGAGGAGTCACGAAGTCTTAGCCCTTCCGACGGCCGTATAACGCACTTTTGAAAGACGACACAAAAGGTTAGACCTGAGGGCACATGATATTTATTTCTCGCATGATTTAGTGAATTAGAAGACATGTAATTTATTTTCTCGCATGAAATAATGACTTAGGAAACATGTTATTTATGCCATTTAGCATGAATAATTAGTGTAGCATGTTATTTAATTTATTTTATATAAATTAGTAATTAGAAAGTATGTAACTTACTCTGTTTAGCATGAATATTAATAATTAGTGTATGATGTGATTCGGATGAGTGAAATGTGTGTTCCCTCTCGTGGTATATTGGATGGAAACCTGGACATAAATTCCATGGCCGAATCCGAATGGACGGTATTATGGTTTGCACTCGGGATACAATGCCCCGTACCACTCGAAGGATTCACATATTTCATTTCATCCAAACTTGTATTTGAGCATGATTAGGCCATTAGAATGTTGTTTTATGTTTAGCATGACTTAATTACTTTATTTCGCAATAGGAGTTTGATTTACATTATGTCTAAATCGTATTTTACTTAATATGCTTTTGTGTGATGCCGAATGTTTGTCGTAATGAAAGTTTACTTTTGAAGCATGCAAACCTAGATTTAGGCTTTATAAGAATTTAGACTACTTTGACCAATATGTATGTTAAGTAGACTTGGTTAATATTGCACAAATCCATTCATTACAAATGACATAAGTAAGGGACCATTCCGAACCCAACGGTTTGAGGTCTTCCCTTGTGAGGGGTGAGTGCGGCCTTAAATCATTTCCCGGTTCACACCGGGTGGTGATTCCTTTATTCCGGTTTAGTCCCCCGTGGGCTACTCCGTACTCCCAACTAGGCCCTGAGTCTAGAACAGCATGCGTCGCCCAAGTTCTGTGTCATACAGTGGGGTGAGAGAGGGCTGTGTGCGTCTTTTGGTGTAGGTGTTGTGTGTGCAGCTGTAAGAAGGACGTGTATATGTATATGTTGGTTAAAGGGCATAAGGCTCATGCGTTTGTTGCTCTCGTGAGAGGCTTATATGTTGCGTGTGGGGAGCTGCATGGCTTCATGTGGCTATTTTGTCTTCACCTTGATTTGTTTAGTGGTTTATTGTTTATGTGCTTTTTTGATGGCTACTAAGTAGGGCAGTGGAATTGAGGGTTTAAGTGAGGGTTAGGCGTGAGTGCTTTATGTTGATGGTGAAGGGGCAGTGGCTTAAGTGGGTGAGTAGCTTTTGGCGTCTTTTTTTGTGCTTTGGGCGTGACTTCACTAGGTTTATTTTCTTTGTGTTTCAAGGGTGAATATGCGTGAATGTGAGAGGTCAAGGGAGATGAAGATAGGCGAGCTACGGTTTATTGTTCTTGATTGTTTTGGCCGTGAGTGAGAGATTGGAGAGGGGAATGGCTTTGGTTTTGTCTTGCTTATATAGACAAGGGCTAGGGCTTCCCCTTGTCTCACAAGGATAGATTGGATTTGGTGTCAAACAAGGAAAGGATTTGATTGATTGGGGGGACAATTTTGGTGAATTAGGAGGTTGAATATTTGATTTATCTTGTTTAGGCATGATATTGGTAAGTAAGGTATACAATATTTGTGATTTATCTTAATTAGGTATGATTTAATTTAATGTTTTCTTTAATTTAGTATATAATTTTGGATTAGGAAGTTACAATATTTTAATTTGGTATAATGACTTAATTAATATTTTATTTAGTTAATATTTAATTTAATAATATTTAATCAATTGGGTTGTATTTTGAGGGTCTTGGGCGTGTGGGCCAAGTGTGATGGGCTAGGTGTTGTGTTGGTTTGGTGAGTGGGTTTGGGCCAAGGTTAAATGGTTCTGGGTTTTTTAGGCCAAATGTGCTTTAAAACGGAGGTCCAACGAGCGAGCTTGGAGCTAAACATGCGGATAAAATTTAACGAAATATCGATTCCCTTCCGACAACCGTTCCCCGCAACTTCCTCGACTAAAAAGGTAGTGCCTCCAAATGAGACTCATCATAGGGACTCACATGCAAAAATGCAATGCCTACAGTCGCCCCCACTTTGATGGGACTTGTGCAGTGTGTGACTTTGAACAATCCTATCAAAGTTATGCAATGCATTTCTACTTACATGGCTCGCCAGCTGTTGCTTAACTTACTTGTTATCCTGAGATGCTTTGATCTTTGGGCTTTATTCCCGAACTGTGTTGAGAGAAGCTTTCTTCTCCTGGGCTTTATTCCCGAGCTGTTTTGCAAGTGGGCTTTATTCCTCTAGGCTTTGTTCCCGAACTGTGTAGAGATATGGCTTTATTCCCCTGGGCCTTGTTCCCGAACTGCTTTAAAAGTGGGCTTTATTCCCTTGGGCCTTGTTCCTGAACTATGTTAAGATAGAGCTTTATTCCCCTGGGCTGTATTCCCGAACTGTGTTAAGATAAGGCTTTATTCCTCTGGGCCTTGTTCCCGAACTACTTTGAAAGTGGGCTTTATTCCCTTGGCCTTGTTCCCGATGTATTGAAGGTGGGCTTTATTCCTCTAGGCTTTTTCCCAAACTGTGTTGAGAGATGGCTTTTATCCCCTAGGCTGTATTCCCGAACTGTGCTGAGAGATAGCTTTATTCTCTGGGCTGTATTCCCGAACTGTGCTGAGAGAGAGCTTTATTCTCCTGGGCTGTATTCTCGAACTGCGCTGAGAGAGAGCTTTATTCTCCTGGGCTGTATTCTCGAACTGCGCTGAGAGATGGCTTTATTCCTCTAGGCTGTATTCCCGAACTGTGCTGAGAGAGAGCTTTATTCCTCTGGGCTGTATTCTCGAACCGTGTTGAGAGATGGCTTTATTCCTCTGGCCTGTATTCCCGAACTGTACTGAGAGAGAGCTTTATTCTCATGGGCTGTATTCCCGAACTGTGTCAAGATGGGGCTTTATTCCCCTAGGCTTTGTTCCCGAACTATGTTAAGGTAGGGCTATATTCCCTTGGGCCTTGTTCCCGAACTGTGTTGAATGTGAGCTTTATTCCCGAACTGTACTGAGAGAGAGATTTATTTTCATGGGATGTATTCCCGAACTGTGTCAAGATATGGCTTTATTCCCCTAGGCTTTGTTCCCGAATTATGTTAAGGTAGGGCTTTATTCCCCTGATCTGAGCTGACTGTGGGCTTTGTTCCTGAATTGTACTGAATGTGGGCTTTATTCCCGAATTGAGCTGACTGTGGGCTTTGTTCCTGAAACTGATGTTGATGCTAATGTGGGCCTCGCCCCCAGAGTGCCATACTCAAAACTCAAACTCAAATGGGCCTCAACCCTGGGATTATTGCCCGAATTCGATACTGTGCTTTTCACCGTTTCTGATTAGCTTGTTCTTTTCCGCTTTCTCTTTTCTTCTTCAAAACCTACGAATACAAAACAAACACAAAACGAATGCAAAAATATGTTACGTGTATGTATGCATGAGTGTGCTCCATTTTGGAGTGCCATTTTCGGCATCTGTTGTGTGTGCTCCATTTTGGAGCGCCATTTTCGGCCTCTGTTATGGTAGCGGTCCATTTCTGAACCGTGTTGTCCGAGAATGTGGCTCATTTTTGAGCCGTTACTTGATGAGGTGGTCTTTGCCGCTACAGTCCTGCGAATACAAAACAAAAATTATATGTATATGATATGTATGCATGTATGTATGGATGCATGATGCTGATGTGGGCTTCGCCCCTTAAACCAACACTGATGTGGGCCTCGCCCCCAAACTGACATCGATATGGGCCTCGCCCCCAAACTGATATGGATATGGGCCTCGCCCCCAAACTGATACTGATATGGGCCTCGCCCCCAAACTGATGCGGATGTGGGCCTCGACCCTCGGGACTCATCCCCAAACTGATACTGATGTGGGCCTCGGCCCTGGGAATCATCCCCAAACTGATACTAATGTAGGCCTCGGCCCTGGGACTCATCCTCAAACTGATGCTGATGTGGGCCTCGGCCTTGTGACTCATTCCCAAACTGATGCTGATGTAGGCTCGCCCCCAACTGATACTGACATGGGCCTCGCCCCCAGACTGATACCAATATGGGCCTCGCCCCAAACTGATACTGACGCGGGCCTCGCCCCAAACTGATACTGATATGGGCCTCGCCCCCAGCTGATACTGATGTGGGCCTCGCCCCCAACTGATACTGACGCGGGCCTCGCCCTAACTGATACTGATATGGGCCTCGCCCCTAGACTGATACTGATACGGGCCTTGCCCCAAACTGATACTGATATGGGCCTCGCCCTCAGCTGATACTGATGTGGGCCTCGACCCTCGGGACTCATCCCCAAACTGATACGGATGTGGGCCTCGGCCCTGGGACTCATCCCCAAACTGATACTGATGTAGGCCTCGGCCCTGGGACTCATCCCCAAACTGATGCTGATGTGTGCCTCGGCCCTGGGACTCATTCCCAAACTGATACTGACGTGGGCCTCGCCCCAAACTAATACTGATATGGGCCTCGCCCCCAGACTGATACTGATATGGGCCTCGCCCCAAACTGATACTGATATAGGCCTCGCCACTGTGATTTATTCCTGAAATTTGCTGACATTATATTGTTGCTGCTTCTTGTTAGCTTGCCTTTGACGCTTTCTCTTTTTCTCTTTTGAAACCTGTTATTACAAAACAGAACAAACATAAAAAAAAATGCAAATATGTTACGTGTATGCATGCATGCATGAATGAATTTTCTATTCCGTTGGGTTAGGTCTTCTGCCGGTACTCTTGGTGGCTGCTCGGTCTTTTGACAAGTCTGCCCTCTTCCCTAACCAACAGGTATCTATGATGGCTTTCAAGACAAAAGGGTTAGCATTATGCATGTATGCATGAGATGGATGAGATGCATACGATACAAGGAATATATCAACTCATTAAAATTTTCACACAAATCGGCCCATCACATTTTAGAAGCTTTTGGCTAACTGTCATAGGAGTGAACTCGTCCCAGTTAAATGGCCCAACAAGTTCACATCTCATGGCAAGAAGACCAACGTATCCAAATGATAATGTTCCTAAACACAAACATATAATGGCCCATTGGCGTTTTAGAAGCTTTTGGCCCAATCATCATAAGATACGTTCTTGTCCCAGTTTAAATGGCCCAACAAGCCCATACTTCATGACAAAAGGTCCGAATGGATCCAAACGACAATGTTCCCAAACACAAGCATACAAAGATAATTTCTATAGAGTGGCCCATCAACATTTCAGAAGCTTTTGGCCCAATTGTCATAGGATACGAACTTGTCTCAGTTTAAATGGCCCAACAAGTTCGCATTTCTGACAAGAAGTCCAACTGCATCCAAAATGAGGATGGACCACAAGCACAAGGAAATAGTTGCTATAGGCCATACAATTCCGGTCTACGTGTGGGTTTGCGGGAGTGTAGACAAAGACTCTCGCTGGTGAAGGATTGCCCACAACTAGGTCTCCCCACTCAAGGGTTCGAGCGAACAAGTGAGCACACCTTTTTTATACCTTACAGTACGTGCCAACGAGTTATGGTGTGTGACTGACTGTCAGATGGATTTCCCGTTGTAGATTCCCCAGAGGGAGGGTGGAGCGAGGCTCTCTTAAGTACCCTAGCCTCTTAGGCTCTTATCGCTTGGTGACAGGAATAAACAACGAGTCCTCCAAATTAATCTGTCACAAAAGGCTACAAGTAGATGATTATCTAGGTGCCTTCACAGCTTTTCCTTCTAGAAAGGTAGTGAGTGAAGGAATACACCAAACCATTACCCAGCCTAAACAGTATGCCTTTGATTAAACCCTTTTTAACTCACAGTAGACACAGTTAATTAAAGCACAAATCATAATATTACAAGACATTATTTCGGGGCCGATTCTCTATCCCCAGTGGGGTCGCCAGACTGTGGGACACAGAAACTGGGCGACGCATGCTGCCCCGGGCTCGCGGCCCGGTTGGGAATACGGAGTAGCCCGCGGGGGACTAAACCGGAGAATAATGGAGTCGCCACCCGGTGTGAACCGGGACAAAGATTTAAGGCCGCACTCACCCCTCACAAGGGAAGACCTCAAACCGTTGGGTTCGGAATGGTCCCTTACTTATGCCACTTGTAATAAAATGATTTGTGCAATAATCTTACCAAGCCTAAGCAACATATTTCCAAGGATAATTTACTCATAAGTTTGCATGCATAGGTACAAAGCTCATATCTAAGTTTACATATAACACATTTTTCATGTTTTCATACAACCTATTTGTATATAATCTATGTCTGAATTCATGCATAAAGATATATTAACATACGGAAGACATACAATCTCACATTGGTAGGCACAGAAGCGCAAACACATAGCATTCATACAAGCATGCATATTAGGGAAAGACACTTAAGCGCATAATAGAAATAGATAACTAAAGAGGTAATACAAATGCATAAGGTAAAAAGAGATAACTATATGCTAAGATACACATGTCGTGATGTGATGCAAGAGGACCTGTTTACCGTGGGCGTTCGTGCGGTGTTCGTATACGCGTTCGCATGGTAAACAGAAGGTTCACATTCGTATAGCGTTTGATAACGCATTCGAACGGGACCAGAAAGAAAACATACGTTCGTGTGGCGTTCTGAAACGCGTTCGAACGGGGTCACAGCAACGACCTCTAAAATACAGTAAACAACATGACACATACATGAACGGATGAATATATGACATCTAATAAATAATAGCGGGCTAAAAGCGCGGCAAAGCATCGTGGTAAAGGATTTTAACCTCTCAAAATAGAGGACCTTTAATCGCACTTACTAAGCCCATGCGCAATCACCACAACACATATATAAAAAGTAAAGACAATGATATCGGGCTTTGTATAACCGATTCAACACATCTTACATTCAACCGAATATACATCAATCGGCGCGGCGAAGCATCGTGGTAAAGGGTTTTAACCCCTTAAAATATGGGACCTTTAATCCAACTTACTAAGCCCATGCGCTCGATCACATCATGCATATAAAAAATAAAGACAATAATATTGACTTCGTATATCCGATTGAACACATCTTACATTCAACCGAATATACATCAATCGGTGCGGCAAAGCATCGTGGTAAAGGATTTTAACCCCTCACAATAGGGGGCCTTTAATCCAACTTACTAAGCCCATGAGCTCGATCACGTCATTACATAAACAAATAACATGCGGAAATCAAGTAACGAATGACAAACAAATCAAAACAACATAAAAACAAAATATACGCCGTTTACTCAAGTGGTACGTGGAGTTGTATCCCGAGTACAGATCATACTACCGTCCATTTGGAATCGGCTATGAAATTTATGTCCGGGTTTCCATCCTATATACCACGAGAGGCGACACACTTTTCATTTTATTCAAGGGCCACAACATACATCATTCCATAATAATCATGCAAACGAAACTCAATAAATAATAAAAATACAACTGAAAACGGATGTGAAAATTACCCTCAGGTCTAACCTTTTTTGTCGACTTTCGGACTCACGTTTCACAGAGATCGGAAGTGTTAAAGCTCCTCAATTTTTCTGGTTCACTGGTTTGCGTTTTATCCTCGCTGTTTCGCTGCTCAAGCTACTGTTTTGACTCTATTTTGCTTCTGTTTTGCTGTCGTATTGCTGCCGTATTTTGGTCACTGTGTTTGGTAATTTAGGCTACTGTTTTGGGTGTTTTGGAGGGCTGTTCGGGGGACTGTTTTGGGTAGTTTTGGGGTGTAGTTTTGGGCTTATTTAGGGACTGTTTAAGGCTTATTTGGGCGGCAGTTTTAGGGCACTGGTTACTTGCTATTGTATGGCATTCGGTCAGGGTTGAGAGAGGGCTGTGTTGTCGGTTGGTGGGGTGAGAGAGGGCTGTGTGCGTCTTTTGGTGTAGGTGTCGTGTGTGCAGCTGTAAGAATGACGTGTATATCTATGTGTTGGTTAAAGGGCATAAGGCTCATGCGTTTGTTGCTCTCGTGAGAGGCTTATATGTTGACGTGTGGGGAGTTGCATGGCTTCATGTGGCTATTTTGTCTTCACCTTGATTTGTTTAGTGGTTTATTGTTTATGTGCTTTTTTGATGGCTGCTGAGTGGGGCAGTGGAATTGAGGGTTTGAGTGAGGGTTAGGCGTGAGTGCTTTGTGTTGATGGTGAATGGGCAGTGGCTTACGTGGGTGAGTAGCTTTTGGCGTCTTTTTTTGTGCTTTGGGCGTGACTTCACTAGGTTTATTTTCTTTGTGTTTCAAGGGTGAATATGCGTGAATGTGAGAAGTCAAGGGAGATGAAGATAGGCGAGCTAGGGTTATTGTTCTTGATTGTTTTGGCCGTGAGTGAGAGATTGGAGAGGGGAATGGCTTTGGTTTTGGCTTGCTTATATAGACAAGGGCTAGGGCTTCCCCTTGTCTCACAAGGAATAGATTGGATTTGGTGTCAAACAAGGAAAGGATTTGATTGATTGGGGGGGACAAATTTTGGTGAATTAGGAAGGTTGAATATTTGATTTATCTTGTTAGGCATGATATTGGTTAAGTAAGGTATATAATATTTGTGATTTATCTTAATTAGGTATGATTTAATTTAATGTTTTCTTTATTTAGTATATATATTTTGGATTAGGAAGTTACAATATTAATTTGGTATAATGACTTAATTAATATTTTATTTAGTTAATATTTAATTTAATTAATATTTAATTCAATTGGGGTTGGTATTTTGAGGGTCTTGGGCGTGTGGGCCAAGTGTGATGGGCTAGGTGTTGTGTTGGTTTGGTGAGTGGGTTTGGGCCAAGGTTAAATGGTTCTGGGTTTTTTAGGCCAAAGGTGCTTTAAAACGGAGGTCCACGAGCGAGCTTGGAGCTAAACATGCGGATAAAATTTAACGAATACCAATTCCCTTTCGACAACCGTTCCCCGTAACTTCCTCGACTAAAAGGGTAGTGCCTCCAAATGAGACTCATCATAGGGACTCACATGCAAAAATGCAATGCCTACACTGGGCATTTGCGCAAATTCTGATAAGTTTGGGGTTTATATATAATAATACTTTCTAGAAATTACATCTAGACCCTTAACAAAGTATTCCTTCGAAATTTCATATTTTTGACAGTGTTCCAAAAACGCACTGCCTTGGAGCGCGCCGCCCAGCCGCGGCGATTACCACCTAATCGGTGGTGCTAATCGCGCAGCTGGGTGGTTGGCATGACGCACCGATTTCATCGGCACTCGGCCTCGTAAGTGCCGACACTCGGAGCTGTTTTTTTCCCATTCACGCTCCAAAACGATGACATTTTGGAGGGTTTTGTAACCCTCCAAAACATCGTCATTTTTGGGGTTTAATAATACCCCCAAAACATCGTCGTTTTTAGGAGATAGGTTTATAAAAAAAATCACGCGTTAAGGTAATTTCTGACTTTCTTCTTATTTCTTCATTTTGTATCTGCTCAACCTCAAAGCATCTTATTCTTCTTCAGCCTTCAAATTCGACTTCGACTTCGTTTCTGCTTCTTCATTTTGAATTTTTTTCACTCGTGAAGGGTTTCTGGTAAGTCTTCATTTCGCCTTTGTTTTGGACTTTTGGTTTTGATTTAATTTTTTGTTGTTAATAGTTAAAAATAATTACATATTGATATTAGATCATTTTTTATTCATTTCACCTATGTTTTGGACTTTTGGTTTTGATTTAATTTTTTGTTATAGTTATAAATTAATTACATATTGATATTAGATTATTAGTTAGTTACTTAAAGTTGTTAATAAATTATAAATTTAATTAAAGACAAAGCAAATAAATTTTAGGGTTTATAGTGATAAATTGATTATTAATTATTATTGGGCATATTTACTAATCAAAATAATTGATTCATTCTTAGTAGGGTTAATGGCTTCTTCTTCCGCAACCTATAATTCGTAGTGTAATCTTGTTCTTAAATAGAACTTGAATAATATTGGATGAGAGTATGCGGCTTTAGTGGATCCGAATAATAAAGTTAAATGCAAGTTATGTTAAAAAATTCCGGAAGAGTTTACAGAATGAAAGAACATATTGGGCATATATCGAGGAAAGTTATAAATATCCAAAATCCAGTAAATAGGATCAGAAGTAGTGTAGACAAGCCATTTTAGAGGCTAGAATAAAAAAAGAAAAGAAAAGAGAAGCATATCAGTGATAAGACAAGAAGTTAATATTGGGGGCGCTGAAGAAGATGAAATTCGTGAAATAGAAGAAGGGTTAGATTCAAGACCCCCTCGGCATCACGGCCTTTTGGATACTTGGACAGTGGTATCCTCTTCTGATTCTATAGTGAGTGATGGTAAAACAATGCGGCAACAAAATATTAATGAAGCACTTTTTAAAGAGAAGACACATAATGTGAAGTAATTTGTTGCTAAGTGGGTTTATGAATCCGGTATTCCTTTCAATGCTATTGACAATGATAGCTGGAAAGCGATGATAGAGGCAGTGGGTCAATTTGAACCGGGTTTCAGAGGTCCTAGCCAGTATGAATTGAGGGAACCATTATTAAAAGAGGAATTTGAAAGTGTTAAAGTTCTTCTACAACAACATGATAAGGGTTGGAAGAATAATGGGTGTTCGATCATGACATATGCTTGGAGTGATAGGAAAATGAGAAGTATAATGAATTTGTCTGTTAATTACACAATAGGTACCATTTTCCTTTCTTTAAAGGAAAGTTTTTGATGTGGCACATACTACTGAGCACATTTTTGAGTATGTTATGACGGGTATTGAACAAGTAGGGTGGAAAATGTGGTTCAAGTGATAACCGACAATGCCTCAATAATATGGCTGCGGCAAAGTTGTTGAAGGCGAAGATGCCAAAAAAATTTGGAGTTCATGTGCTACTCACACCATAAACCTCATGCTTGAAAGTATTGGGAAATTATTGAAGTATAAAAAAACCATTGATAATGCCAAAGCTTTCACCATTTTCGTATATGCCATCAAAAGACTTTGTCCATGATGAGATCGTTTACAAAACAGAGGGACATAGTGAGACCGGGAGTAACTAGGTTTGCCTCAACTTTCTTAACCTTACAAAGTTTGATGGAGAAAAAAAAAAGTCCGTGAACCATATTTGCTAGTGCAAAATGGGATGAGTGCATATGGTCGAAGCAAGCTAAATGGAAAGCGGCATTTGCCACAGTGATGAGTGTTTCTTTTTGGAATGGTGTGACCCAATATTTGAAGGTGTTTGCACCTTTGGTGAGGGTGCTTCGATTAGTTGATGAGGATAGAAAGCCATCCATTATTAATATTAGGCGGGGTCTATGCGCTTTTTCGAGGTTGTAATATTTCATCTGCCCCATATACTTCTCCAACCATCCTCCAAGTAAGCCCCGAACCGGGCTCTACTTCTTCATTATCACTAGATTCACCACCCTCAATAATCTATTCTTGTGCATTAGTAGCATATTTTGCTTGTAATACATCCAATTTCATATCCTTCTCCTTTTTGTGCTTGTTCTTCAACTTGGCATTAAAGGAAACAAAGACAAGATTGTTTAATCGACACACATCTAGTCTATTCCTTTTGTGATTGAGTTTGATTTTATATTTTATTATATTTTGATTGAATTTATATGATTTGGATTATTTATGATCTTAGAATATATTAGGTTATAATTATTTGCCGAATAATTGCCTAGGCCTCGCCTAGACCCCGCTGTAGGACACAGAAATCGGCAATGTTGTTCCAGGCTCGCGGCCGGTCGGGAGTACGGAGTAGTCTGCGGGGGACTAAACTGGAGAAATAAAATGGAGTCGTCACCCAGTATGAACTGGGAAATGATTTAAGGCCGCACTCACCCTTCGCAAGGGAAGACCTCAAACCGTTGGGTTCGGAATGGTCCATTACTTATGCCACTTGTAATGAACAGATTTATGCGATAATATAACCGGGTCTACGCAACATACATACACAAGAATAACCTACATCTAAATTCACATGCATAAAAGTAAAACCTATATCTAAGTTTGCATGCATAAAAGTAAGTCAAAATAACGGCAAACACACAATCTCATGAACACATTAAATTGATAAACACGGCAAATATAAATAAATAATAATCTAAACATAAACATAAAAGAGACATAACTAAGTTCCTAATACGAAAGAAATAACTAAATCATACTTGGAAATAACGTGATATTTCTAATAAACACCAAATTAGATGAAACGAAATATGTGCGTTTCTTAAGTAGTACGTGGAGTTGTGTGTCGCCCCCAGACATGGCTTAGTTTTTTTTTTGTTCTTCGTCGCTTGCACTCGGCCAAAGTAGATCATTTGATGTGGTGTCCCGTACTGTCATATCATATTTCTCTCTTTTATGAGATAGTCCCAATAGTTGTTCATATTATTGCCCTCAAAGGATGCCCGGTGTTGAAACCATAGCGCCTTTAAAGTACTCGAGGCAACTCAAATCCGACTGTTTGAATAAATGATCTGAACCAGACTCAAAGTGTGTGTGTGATAAGGTTCTTTTACAGTTTGATCCTTGGGTAAGCCAACTCAATGATTTTGTTTCAAAGAATGGGATCGAGGGGTCAAACCAACCTAGATGTCTTGATCATGCTCTGAAATTACTCCTCTGTACTCAATGTGATATGATTTTCTTTTTCTTTTTTTCGTCTTTTTTTTTTGTATTCCTCTCTTTTCTTTCTTTCTTCTCTTTTTTTTTACACACACCTACCCTTTAAGGTAGCATTTATCCTCATGGTGGTCCTAATACTCGCTCATGGGTAGCTTCACACTTATCGGTTATAGGTGGTTTATATTTTCTTCTTGAGATACTTTTCTTTGGTTTCCAACCATACCACATATCGTAACACAAGTAAGTCAGGCTGGACATCTAAGCGAACGGTCATTCATCGATCCGTAATATCTTCAACTAGCCACCTTACCGACTACTCAGGCTTTCACTGCTAAGATCATATAATTAAGTGCTCGCGAGTCTAGTCGAGATCAACCACTCAAAATATCGGATGAGAGAACATCTCGCACTTATTGTTTCTAAGGTTTCACCCTAAAGCAAACGATTTCATCATCGGGCTAATGCTTAACTATTGAGGAAAAAACTCGAACAAGTAGATAAAATCAATGTCTTTATTATTAAAAATGCAGGATTGCAATCAAATAAACCAGGGAAAACATCTTCATCGTCTACATCATTGCCTTCTTCCTTGGCCTATGGTTTTTCACTGCTGCCAACCCGTGTCCCCATGTTGATCATGTAGGTGGGTGATGGAATATAGTGATAGTTAGGTAGGGGATTTCTGTGTGTGTTGGGTTGTTCTTTTTCTAGATCGGGTATTTTATGGGCGTCAATAAGGTTTTGGATCTCATCCTAAGGCGAGCGCAGTTGTCCGTTTCGTGGCCTTTCTGCTGGTGGAAGTGGCAGTATTGGTTTAAGTCGAAGTAGTGTGGCACAGGTTCTAGAATTGGTCTAGGCTCTAAAGGTTTCAGGAGTCATTGTCCTTTTAACTTCTCAAACACCTTTGACAAAGGTCTACCAAGGTTGGAGAATTGTCTGTTTCTGACAGCAGCAATCTCAGCAGTAAGGGGCTTGGTCTCAAAATGCCCCTCAATAGTCCTTCTATTCTGGCCATAGAACTTCCTATTATCAGCTTCTTCCTCCTCAATGTCCATAACAGCCTCCCTCAACTGTCGAAAATCACCAATCATAGAGGTCATCCTCCTCAGCTTGTCATAAATGGAGGGATTAGTACCATTGATGATCATCTTGATCTGGTCCTTCTCCAAGGGCCGAGTCTACATCTTCAAGAGATGGCTTCTCCAGCGATCTACATAGTCTTTGAAGCTCTCCTCCGGCTTCTGTTTGGTATTATCCAAGTCGCGAAGCGACAAGTCGATCACCAAGTCTGTGACATATTGCTTCAGAAAGGCCTCCGCCAATGCCCTCCAATCATCCTCGACCTTCCTCTCAAGGTCGTGATACCATACCACGGGTGCCCCCTCAAGCGACATCCCGAACATCTTCTGAACCTAACATTTCGACAGACCCACTGAACTCATCACAGAAATATAATGTCGGAGATGGACCATCGGATCCCCGTTCCTATTGAACCTAGCTATGTCAGGTATCTTGAATTGAGCCGGTAGCTGCTCCTCAAAAGTCATCGTCTCATAATCTAGCAAATCTTCATGTCTACCCCTCATCTTGCGAGTAACTAACTCTACCTGATCCCGGAGTTTCTGCAACTCTGCCTGAGACTCGGCTATCCTTCATGTGGCATACTCAGCCACGTCATCATCAAAAACAGGGATATCATCATTCATCATGTTCGGAGGCTCTTCACGCCTCACATTCTCATAGCCTCCCCCAGCACGGGGCACAACCATATTAGCCATAGTGGTGGTCAAAGCTTGCAACAGCTCGGTAACCTTAGTGAGACTAGTCTCCAGCTGATCCATGCGAGATCCCTCGTTCTCTGATTCGCTCATGTTTGCTGACGACCTTTTGACGAGTCTTCCCTCTTCCCTAACCCAACGGGTATCTATGGTGTCTTTTAAAAAACCGCATGTTTAGCATGTATGTGTGCGATGCATGGATATATAAGTCGGCCTATTATCATTTTAAAGCATTCAATCAACTATTGCGAGGTTGCAAAATGTCCCAGTTGAAAAATGCCCAATAGGTTTACACTTTTTTGCGATAACATGGCTAAACACTCAAATGATAAAGGGGTCCAAACATAAAGTGGTCCATCGGCATTTTAGAAGCTTTTGGCCCAATTAATCATAAGAGGCGACTTTGTCCCAGTTGAAATGGCCCAACAATCACAACTATGACGAAAGTCCAACTAAATCCGAATGATGATGGTCCCGACACAAGCATGAAGGGGTGTTTTCTATTGGTCCTACAACTACGGTTCACTTGCGGTTTTTAGGGTTAGGCAAAGGCTTAAACGCCGGCGAAGGATTGCCCACAACTAGGACTCCCCACTTCAAGGGTTCGAGTGACCAAGTGAGCGGCACCTTTTTATACGCTAAGGTACGTGCCTGTTGGTAATCTAATAACCATATCCCAAGATCAAAAACCAAGCAAGATATATATAAGAATGAATTAGATTGAAGTAATGGCGGAAACAATACTCACAAATAGCCAAATGTGGATGCAATGGATGAAGCAAAATCCTCCTTTGAGCAGTGAAGATTTCGGCCAAGCAGTGAAGAGAAGCTCCAAGCTTGAATTTGATCCTTCCAAGCTCTAAGATGAGTTTCCCATATCACCTTGTATGATCCCTTGAGGTGCTAGCCAAAGATGTGTTCTTTATGTTCCAAACATACACAAAATCTTCAAGCTTTTGCAACAAAAACCTGAAAATGGAGAGCAAAGAAACTGTCACAGTTTCGGTAATTAGAGAGGGAGAGAAGTCAATGATTTTTTTTTTCAAAAAATCAATTTATTTATGTTATAATTATATTAAATAATAATATAAATATAACACAAACCATGCAAGCACTTAGAGTGTCTAACACTCAATTTCCATGCATTATCTTTGAGTGCTTTGTACACTATCTTCATGCATTGCATCTTGATTAAAAAATACAAATAATGACAAGTGTCATGTGGGCCCCACACACATGAAAGCACGCACGCGCGTCGGGTTCGATATTTCCGAAATATCGAGCTTACGTCGCGACGTTAATTAAATCGAATTTAAATAAATAATTGCGCCTAGCGAATTTATTATTTACGTCGCTAACGAATTAATTCTAAATTAATTCGTTTGCCCGAATTAAAATCTAATTTCAATTTCGCGTCGGAATCGAATTCCGTTTATTATATCGAATATAATAATTTTACGATTAATTCTAAATTAATCGTTCTCTCTCTTTATACAGTACTTTATCCAAGATAAAGTCTCTCCGTAATTAATCCAAGATTAATCGAGTTTGAATCATACGTCATCGGTGAATCTTCGGGAAGCGACCCAAGAGACCTCTAGATATGTTGGCAGTAAATCCGGTTGTCGAACTATCCGAACACGTACGTACCAAGTACTACGTTTTTACCGATTTACAAGACAAGGTTAGCTTCTAGCAAAACGCCATGCCTACCCAATTCTCTAGAAATATTCTTACTGGAATATTAGATCTATAACAGGCGTAGTATACCGTAGTATAGTGTATATCGAACCAGTATCGGATGATCACATGCTAGGGCTGGGGCTGGATAAGTGTCTGCCCCGTCCGAAACACATATCGGATGTCAAGCAACCAGTCTCTTTGAATCGGATAATCCTGACCTAGTCATATTATCCCGATGGTTGCAACCATTATAGAGTACTAGTTCTGAATCCCTCGCGATCATCATCTCCATATGTCTGAAGTGATACTTCCATCTTGATATCACATCCAATACACTACGATTCTCGATAAACCCAGAAGAGGTATACACAGAACTCGTTAAAGCCCTGGACCACCAAACCTAAATTTTACCGATTGTCGTAAGTACTAGCGATGCAAATCTCAGGTTAAGATCATATGCACCTACCCTGAAGCGGACTCCCATAGACACGCAGACATACTACCAATGGGATTCCGCGGGGTCTATCCAGAGCGAAGCTGTTTTCCGTACCATCGGTAAAACACAACCTCCTACCGCACTTGCATAAGTATCCAATACTTAAATATATGAGAACTATGCTTTGTGCCCTCACAACATGCACAAGTGCAGTACTAGTCTATTCCGCATTATCGATGTCCAATCTCGATAATACTACGACTAGGGATATTTAATGATTAAACCTTTATGGATTGATACTGTCTCATATCATCACAATCCGGAACTAATCATAGGGACTTTTACCATTTATATATCAAAGTAAATAAATTACAAAACGGTAAAAGGCAATTTCATTACTACATAGTTAATTTTGTACAATAATACAATATCATTTACAAAATAGTGACGCTATGGGCATTACTGTCTAACAATCTCCCACTTGGCCTATAGCCAGTCACTCAAGCATCTAATACCTGAACTATGTACATGTCGCTCAAACTTTTCCCGAGGAATAGCCTTCGTCAGCGGATCTGCAATATTATCCTCTGATGCGATCTTCTCGATCTTCACATCGCCACGATGTATGATCTCTCGAATCAGATGGAATCGTCGAAGAACATGTTTGGATCGTTGATGAGACCTTGGTTCCTTAGCCTGTGCTATAGCCCCGCTATTGTCACAATACAATGGCACGGGCTCAGCTGCTAACGGAACTACTCCTAATCCAATTAGGAATTTACGGATCCAAACTGCCTCTTTTGCTGCTTCTCAGCTGCTGCAATGTACTCCGCTTCAGTTGTTGAATCGGCAACAGTATCTTGCTTGGAAGATTTCCAGCTCACTGCTCCGTTATTCAAGCAAAATATGTACCCGGTTTGCGACTTAAAGTCGTCTCTGTCGGTTTGGAAACTTGCATCAGTATACCCAGATACCTCAAGTTCTCCATCTCCATAGATTAAGAAAACATCCTTAGTTCTTTTAAGATACCTAAGGATATTCTTAACCGCCATCCAGTGATCCTGTCCTGGATCGGCCTGATATCGACTGCACATGCTCAAAGCATAGGACACATCAGGTCGTGTACATATCATGGCATACATGATCGATCCGACTGCCGAGGCGAACGGAGTCCGACTCATGTTGTCTCTCTCATCTTGTGTTTTAGGACACATGTCCCTAGATAGAAAGACGCCATGTGATGTTGGCAACAGTCCCTTCTTGGACTGATCCATGTTGAATCTCTTCAACACTTTATCAATATATGTACTCTGGGAGAGTCCAAGTAGCTTTCTAGATCTATCCCGGTAGATCTTTATTCCTAGAATAAAAGCTGCTTCTTCCCAGATCTTTCATGGAGAATTTCAATGAAAGCCAAGCTTTCACCGACGTTAACATGGGAATGTCATTGCCTATTAGCAATACATCGTCGACATAAAGGACAATAAAAGTCAGTGCACTCCCACTAACCTTCTTATACACACAAAGGATCATCCACGTTTTGAATGAAATCATATTCTTTTATGACCTCATCAAAACGTTGGTTCCATGACCTCGATGCTTGCTTCAGTCCATAAATGGACCGATTTAACTTACAAACCTTTTGCAAGTCTTGGTGCGATAAAACCGTCAGGTTGTTGCATATAAACATCCTCCAACAGGTTTCCGTTAAGGAAAGCGGTTTTAACGTCCATCTGCCATATTTCGTAATCGTAATATGCAGCTATCGCAAGCATTATCCGAATGGATTTAATCATGGCAACGGGTGAGAAAGTTTCGTCATAATCAACTCCAAGTTGTTGACGATACCCCTTCGCTACAAGCCTAGCTTTGTACGTTTGAACGTTGCCATCCATGTCTGTCTTCTTCTTGAAGACCCATTTGCATCCAATAGGCTTTACGCCTTCTGGTGCATCAACCAGTGTCCAAACTTGGTTGGTATACATGGAATCCATTTCGGCCTTCATGGCCTCTTGCCATAAAGTGGATTCGATACCCTGTATCGCTTCCTCATACGTGGCCGGTTCAGTATCCTCAATAAGATTAATATCTACATGAGGTGAGATCAGGAATCCATACCTCTCAGGTATTACCCTGACTCTCTCCGACCTACGTAGCCCTTGTGTAATTGAAGATTGTGGTTCAGTCTCATCCTGGATGGACTGTTCGTGTTCCGTTCTAGATTCAATGCCAGGAACAGTATCACTACGACTTTCATCGAGTTCTACTTTCCTCCACTAACCACTGCATTTAGGAATTCCTTCTCAAGGAAAACCGCATGTAGAGCAACAAATACTTTGTTCTCTTTTGGGTTATAGAAGTAATATCCTTTGGTTTCCTTAGGATATCCAACAAATAGGCATTTATCTGATTTGGGTTCAAGTTTGGTACCTTCCAAACGTTTGACGTATGCCCAGCAACCCCAAATCTTCAGGAATGAGAAACCTGGTTTCTTTCCTGTCCATATCTCATACGGAGTCTGTTCAACAGACTTTGACGGAACCCTATTCAAAATAAGAATTGCACTTTCTAATGCATGTCCCCAGAAGGATATAGGTAGCTCAGTGCGACTCATCATCGACCTTACCATGTCCAGCAAGGTACGGTTCTCCGTTCAGACACACCATTTAATTGTGGTGTTCCAGGAGGAGTCCATTGTGAAAGAATACCATATTCTTTCAAGTAATCTTGAAACTCATTACTTAAGTATTCGCCACCACGGTCCGACCGTAATGTTTTAATACTCTTGCCTGTTTGTTTTTCAACTTCGTGTCGAAACTCTTTGAATTTCTCAAAAGTTTCCGACTTGTGTATCATAAGATACACATAACCATAACGTGATGCATCATCCGTAAAGGTTACGAAGTATCGATATCCACCTCTAGCCTGGCTAGACATGGGCCCACCACAAACGTCACTGAACGAGGGCTAACAGTTCAGTGGCGCGTTCACCTTTACCACTAAAAGGTGATTTAGGCATTTTGCCTAACAAACAAGATTCGCAGACGTCATATGAATTTGGATCAAATCCGTCCAAGTACCCACTCTTCGAAAGTGTGGATATGCGAGTCTTGTTGATGTGTCCCAGACGACAATGCCACAAATAAGTTTCTTCTTTTGGATTACTCATTTTGAGCCTTTTGTTTGTTATTTTACATTTTGGAGATTCATTTATATTCAAAATATAAAGACCATTATTTGCATCAGCACTGCAAATTTCTGCATCATTCATATATAAATAACACCTAGTGTTTTTAAATACAAAAGTGTACCCTGTTTGGGTTAACAAAGATACAGAAATAATATTCCTAGTTAAACTAGGAACAAAATAACAGTCATTTAGTTTAAGTACATGCCCCGAGGGCAGTTCCAAAACAAAAGTGCCTACGGCCAAAACAGCAACAGAAGTTCCATTTCCAACGTAGATCAACCTCGATCCCTCCCCCGAAGCCAGTCTCCTGCTATCATGCAGATCCTGCACATCAGTACAAATATGAGAACCACAGCCAGAATCAAAAATCCAATTTTTATTAAGACTTGAAGTAGTCATATTTATCTCAATAACAAACATACCTGAGGCCGGTGCCTTGCCCGCCTGTATGTCCTCCTTATGTCCCTTGTTCATGCGGCAGTCACGCTTCCAGTGACCTCTTTTGCCGCATTTCAGGCAAACATCTTGAGACTTGTCCCTTGGCTTCCCAGAAGCCTTTGTTGACTTGGCCTTGCCTTTGTTCTTATGCTTCTTCTTCTTAACACCCCCAGTTGCCTTGAGCCCAGCTTTCGGCGTTTGAGATGTTGTTGCAAAGTGCGCCTCGCGCTTGTTGCCTTTCAGAAGTTCTTTCTCTGACTCCTTGAGAATTGACAACAACTCTCCAAGAGTGTCATCCGAATTCATCAGTTTGTAGTTGATGACAATCTGTTTCCAAGTATCGGGTAGTGACTGTAGAAGTACATCTATAGCCAGCTCAGACTCCAAGACTATACCCATACAAGCCAGTTCATCAATATCTGCTATCATTTGAGTCCCATGGACCTCAACAGAACTACCATCAGTCATACGGGTGCGAAAGATCCTCTTCACCAACTCGTACCTCGCCATCCGCTTATTAGTGCGGTGAAGATCTTGCAATCTTGCCATCATATTATAAGGATCCAAGTCCCTATTTTGGCGACGAAAGTGTTGAGTTCATTGAAGCAAGCAATGACTGATCCTGAGCTGTCACAATCATCACTGTGAGTTTTCCATAACTCCAGCTCAAGTGGCTCAGTGGGCTTAGGCCCGAGAGGTCTCTGAATAGTATACAGTATCCTCTCCGCCCCAAGGACTATCCTTAGGTTCATTTCCCAATCAGCGAAGTTTGTCCCTTTAAAGACATTGTCTCCCATGATAATGTCACGGACATTTACCTTGCTAGCCATCTTAACTACGATAGTCCAACTATCTAGTTAACGAAAAAATGGGTACAGTCAAACTGTTACAAGAAAAATAACATTTTTATTAGTCCAACTAATGTTAAAAATTGACGAAATAAATTTTTGTAAGCGCGTAAAGCTAAGTATCTGAATGAAATTGCAAACTCAATACTAGCCTCCCACTATTTTCTACAAGTCTCTAACCCTCTGTTGAGTACTCGGGAAATCCAATTTCCTAGTGGGCTAGGATCCCGTTAAATAACACACAACCTTGACTTTGGCCAACAAGTTGTATGATATTTAACTAGGTAGATCTCGAAGATCAATTGGATCCCATCCAATTCCTAGATCCGGTAGGTGGACATCCAAGTCCGAAACATATATATCTAATACATACGTCAATGTATCCAATACATTTTCCTAACCATTTCCTCTGAATCAACTAAGCCTTGGCTTTGGCACAACAAACCTAATGATTCCAGTTAAGCGGGACCCATTGACAAGGAAAGTTTCGTAATCAATGTCGATGGACAAGAAGTGATCTTGACTTTGGCCAACAAATCACAACTTGGACAGGACACCGATGTGTAACAAAACTCTCATGATTCAAACACATCCTCAATTGACAAAGGTCTTGACTTTGGCCAACAAACCAATGCCAATTTTGGATCTTGAGAAAGAATCACTCAACGGAAGGAAAATCGCTTAATATTGTTTGAGGGATTTTTCGCGTAATTGGCAACCAATTAATTTATCTTTGTTAGGTCTCATCATCATACACCCTTAAGCATGCTTCTAAAACATCATAAAGTGCATAAAGTAAAGTAATAGTGATATACGGATGGATATATAAACAACTTGTTCCTAGAAAATCAATCACTCCCTTTCCTCTCCCCGCTAGCACTATTCTACTTCTACCCAATTACATAATACAATAAGAGAAACCTCATTTACATTGAGGGGAATTAGGTGAGAAGAGAATACATAGAGATAAAGAGATAAGGCTGGACACGCAGGTCCAATTTATAAATTCCAAATTTACAATAATTTCTAAAATTACCCTTCCCTTCTAATATCCATCCGATATGCACTATTCATACAACACATCCACATTCATTCATTCATTCAAGGCATGTTATACAACCAATCTAATCCAATTAATTAGTCTTTGATTAGGTGACAATACAATGATCAAACAATTGTTTGCATTTGCGCGAGTCCAACTCGTTTTGAGAATAAATACATATTGTATGAATTCACGAATTATATCGAACTACTCGTTAAATCCAATTTAAGTCGTATTCAATACTAATCCTTTATTTAATTCTAAATTAAATATATACACTTTTATTGTGCTTTTATAACTTAGATTCCAAATCTAGTTCTATTGGGTCTCAAAGCCCAACCAACATCTAATGTCCGTTTAATTAAAGTCCGATGGGCTTTCTATTGATTTCATTAGGCTTGGGCCTTGGTCAATGTGGGTCAAACCCAATTTCCAAGCCCAATAAGGAATCACCCCCTCATTTGCCATAAAACCAATATCAAGCCCATAAGGCCCAATTAAACATAAAAGCCCATTTATTACATTTGGACTTAAATGGTGTGATTTAGGCCCATTTTGGATCCAATCCAAATGGTCCAAATCTACTTGGCCCAACCAAGCCCATTTATGACCAAATATAATAGTTTTAGGCCCAATTCCAATTTAAGCCTAATTAACTAAATTTTAAAATTCCAAATTTTATAACTTAATTAATTAAAGTGTATGTTCATGATTAATCCTTTAAATCAATATTTCCAAAATATCAAATTAATCTATTAATCATATTTTTATCTTAAATACATGTCCAACATTATTTAATCAAAAAATCATGTCCCTAATTGTCATCAAGCATTCGGCCAAGGTGAAAAATATGGTTCCGATTTCGTTTTCAATCCAATCAAGTCACAAATGATCATCTCCATATTATTTCAAGTCATCCAATGTCTTAAAATTAAAAAATCATCAAGTCCTCATGCTTGCATGTATTCGGCCAAGCCACTTTGGGGTTGGAAAAATTAATCCAATTTATTTTCCATGAAATTGATAATGTATAAACCATTTTAACATACATCTAAGCATATTCAACCAAGCAAACTCATCAAATCATGCTTCAAACAATTTTCCCCAAATAACATCCTAATATATTTGCATGCATTTTAGGCTCAATGATACCATTGTTGGAAATCTAATAACCATATCCCAAGATCAAAAACCAAGCAAGATATATATAAGAATGAATTAAATTGAAGTAATGGCGGAAACAATACTCACAAATAGCCAATGTGGATGCAATGGATGAAGCAAAATCCTCCTTTGAGCAGTGAAGATTTCGGCCAAGCAGTGAAGAGAAGCTCCAAGCTTGAATTTGATCCTTCCAAGCTCTAAGATGAGTTTCCCATATCACCTTGTATGATCCCTTGAGGTGCTAGCCAAAGATGTGTTCTTTATGTTCCAAACATACACAAAATCTTCAAGCTTTTGCAACAAAAACCTGAAAATGGAGAGCAAAGAAACTGTCACAGTTTCGGTAATTAGAGAGGGAGAGAAGTCAATGATTTTTTTTCTCAAAAATCAATTTATATTTATGTTATAATTATATTAAATAATAATATAAATATAACACAAACCATGCAAGCACTTAGAGTGTCTAACACTCAATTTCCATGCATTATCTTTGAGTGCTTTGTACACTATCTTCATGCATTGTATCTTGATTAAAAAATACAAATAATGACAAGTGTCATGTGGGCCCCACATGCACTCACGCGTTCGGGTTCGATATTTCCGAAATATCGAGCTTTCGTCGCGACGTTAATTAAATCGAATTTAAATAAATAATTGCGCCTAGCGAATTTATTATTTACGTCGCTAACGAATTAATTCTAAATTAATTCGTTTGCCCGAATTAAAATCTAATTTCAATTTCGCGTCGGAATCGAATTCCGTTTATTATATCGAATATAATAATTTTACGATTAATTCTAAATTAATCGTTCTCTCTCTTTATACAGTACTTTATCCAAGATAAAGTCTCTCCGTAATTAATCCAAGATTAATCGAGTTTGAATCATACGTCATCGGTGAATCTTCGGGAAGCGACCCAAGAGACCTCTAGATATGTTGGCAGTAAATCCGGTTGTCGAACTATCCGAACACGTACGTACCAAGTACTACGTTTTTACCGATTTACAAGACAAGGTTAGCTTCTAGCAAAACGCCATGCCTACCCAATTCTCTAGAAATATTCTTACTGGAATATTAGATCTATAACAGGCGTAGTAATACCGTAGTATAGTGTATATCGAACCAGTATCGGATGATCACATGCTAGGGCTGGGGCTGGATAAGTGTCTGCCCCGTCCGAAACACATATCGGATGTCAAGCAACCAGTCTCTTTGAATCGGATAATCCTGACCTAGTCATATTATCCCGATGGTTGCAACCATTATAGAGTACTAGTTCTGAATCCCTCGCGATCATCATCTCCATATGTCTGAAGTGATACTTCCATCTTGATATCACATCCAATACACTACGATTCTCGATAAACCCAGAAGAGGTATACACAGAACAACTCGTTAAAGCCCTGGACCACCAAACCTAAATTTTACCGATTGTCGTAAGTACTAGCGATGCAAATCTCAGGTTAAGATCATATGCACCTACCCTGAAGCGGACTCCCATAGACACGCAGACATACTACCAATGGGATTCCGCGGGGTCTATCCAGAGCGAAGCTGTTTTCCGTACCATCGGTAAAACACAACCTCCTACCGCACTTGCATAAGTATCCAATACTTAAATATATGAGAACTATGCTGTTGTGCCCTCACAACATGCACAGTGCAGTACTAGTCTATTCCGCATTATCGATGTCCAATCTCGATAATACTACGACTAGGGATATTTAATGATTAAACCTTATGGATTGATACTGTCTCATATCATCACAATCCGGAACTAATCATAGGGACTTTTACCATTTATATATCAAAGTAAATAAATTACAAAACGGTAAAAGGCAATTTCATTACTACATAGTTAATTTTGTACAATAATACTATATCATTTACAAAATAGTGACGCTATGGGACATTACTGTCTAACAGTGCCAACGAGTGATGATACATGACTAACTGTCAAATGGATTTCTTATTGAAGATTCCCCAGAGGGAGGGTGGAGCGGACTCTCTTAAATACCCAAGCCTCTTAGGCTCTTATCGCCTTGGTGACAGGAATAAACAATAAGTCCTCCAAATTAGTCCATCATGGTAAGCTTCACGTAAATGATTATCTAGGTGCCTTCACAACTTTTCCTTATAGAAAGGTAGTGAATGAAGGAGGACACCAAACCATTACCTAGCTCTAATAGTGCCTTTGATTAAACCCATTCAACCCACAGTAGACACGGTTAACTAAAACAAGAATCACAAACATTACAAGGCATTATTTCGAGGCTGATTCTCTATCCCCAGTAGAGTCGCCAGAATGTAGGACACAGAAATCGGCGACGCTGTTCCAGGCTCGCGGCCCGGTCGGGAGTACGGAGTAGCCCGCGGGGGACTAAACCAAAGAAATAAAATGGAGTCGCCACCCAGTGTGAACTGGGAAATGATTTAAGGCCGCACTCACCCCTCGCAAGGGAAGACCTTAAACGTTAGGTTCGGAATGGTCCATTACTTATGCCACTTGTAATGAACGGATTTATGCGATAATATAACCGGGTCTACGCAACATACATACACAAGAATAACCTACATCTAAATTCACATGCATAAAAGTAAGACCTATATCTAAGTTTGCATGCATAAAAGTAAGTCGAAATAACGCAAACACACAATCTCATGAACATTAAATTGATAAACACTGCAAATATAAATAAATAATAATCTAAACATAAACATAAAAGAGACATAACTAAGTTCCTAATACGAAAGAAATAACTAAATCATACTTGGAAATAACGTGCTATTTCTAATAAACACCAAATTAGATGAAACGAAATATGTGCGTTTCTTAAGTAGTACGTGGAGTTGTATCCCGAGTGCAGATCATACTACCGTCCATTCGGAATCGGCTATGAAATTTATGTCCGGGTTTCCATCCGATATACCACGAAAGATAGCACAAAATCATTCATCCAATGGCCACAACAATATCATACATGATCCAATAATTCCAATAATACGCATGCGAAGAAATACTTAATAAATAATAAAAAAGGAACGAGAATAAATAAAATGGTGCCCTCAGGTCTTACCTTTTAAATCGCCTCTCGGAAGTGCATTACGCGGTCTTCGAAAGGGTTAATGCTCCGTAACTGCTCTCGATCACTGATTTTCTGTTTTCCTTCGTCGCCTCACTGTTTTGTGTCGCTGTTTCCTCTGTTTTTACTGTTATTTTCTGGTCGTTTTTGGGTTATTGTTCACGGTTTTGGGCAATTTCGGGTGACTGTTTTGTGCGATTATTGGGCTGTGTTCGGGGACTGGTTTATGCGGTAATTGGGCTGTGTTCGGGGACTGTTTTAAGGGTGCAATTTTTGGTAATTTAAGGGCTGTTTGGGGCTATATTTTTGGTGATTTGAGGGTGTGCTTAGGGACTGTATTTTCGATAATTAGGGAGTGATTTGAGGGCTGTTTTTGCGGTAAAGGGGCTGCTGTTGAGGAGTGAGCAATTTGTTGTTTTGCGCGTGTAGAGAGAGAAGGGTATGAATGTGTTTTGAATAGAGAGATGAGAGGCCAAGCTAAGGGGGAGTTTATGAGTGGTGTGAGTAGTCGGTTTGTCTATTGCGTGAGGTGTGCTTCACGTGGAGAGGGGCATGTGACCTTGGCGGTGAATAAGTTGTGATGTGTCTTGTGTACGTGGGGTGTAAGGTTTTGACGTGGAGTTTGGTTTAGGTGGAGGGACGTGGCTTTTGCTTGCAAGGTGGCGTGATATGTGTTTGGCGTGTGGATTTAGCTTTGTTGAAGGATCTATGGTTCGTGCATGTTCAGTTGAGAGAGGAGGACGTTGGTGCGCCAAGGGTTTTCACGTGAGGTGCCGATGGTCGATGAGAGAGGGGTAGCCGAATGAGTGAGGAGTGTTAGGGTTTATTGTGAGGAGAGGGTGAGAGAGTGAGAGAGAGTAATGAGAGAATGTATTTTTTTTGTGAAGTTGTCATGTAGTTGTTCTCTAGGAGGGAGAAGGGTTTGTTTTAAAGTCCTTTTTATAGGAGAGGGTTGAGGTTATCCTCGTACGGGAAGGGAAAGAATATTTGTGTAATTATGGGGATATCTCTAATTAGTGTGTCATAAGGAAAAATCTATCTAATTTAGGGAGGGGATTGTTTTAGTTTAGGCATGTGATTTATTTTATTAGGAATGTGATTGATGAGATTTGATTTGAATCTTTTAAATTGGGAAGGTGATTGTTTTTTATTTCTTTAATTCGGGAAGGTGATTTATTTAGATTTTAACATGTGTTTAATGTGTTTGAATATTTTTGGATGTGATTTAATGGGCTTGGAGGCTTTATGAGCGTGTGGTTGGAAGGCTAGGACGTGTGGTTGGTTGTTTTGGTGGGCTTGGTGTGGATTGCGGGGGTTTTGGGCCAAGGATAATTTCTAAAACAGAGGTTCAACGAGCAAACCCGAAGCTAAGCAAACGAATTAAATCCAACAAGGTATTGATTTCCCTTCCGACGTCTGTTTCCCGCGACTTCCGCAACTTAAAGAGTAGTGCCTCCATACGAGACTCATCATCGGGACTTATATGAAAAAATGCAGTGCCTACACCCGCCTAGGCACCCTAAGCACTGGGTCGCCGCCCGACTAGCGCCTAATGGGCTTTAGTACACTGATTTTTGAGGCCTTATGGTATAAAATTTTGAAAAGTGTTCAACAAAAAAGTTGTTAGTCTTTGAAAAAAATTCCCAACAGATCAAAAATAAACTCAATCGGAATTTGTTTGCTATTTGTATAGCCAAAATAATAAACTTCATTCACATAAAATAATATACACAATTTGCGTAATCATTTCTTCTGAACTAAGCGATTTCCAATGGAACAATTTCCACTATAAAATATTTCGATCTATTATTCAAGACTTAAACTCTTCTTCCCCAACAATGTCTCGTTTTGAGACCTAACCTAAGTTTTGATTTGGAAATCTTCCAAAACTGTTCCGAAAACTCGAGATATTACAATATCTTTTTTATATTTCGTGAAGATAAACAATCTCCCTTATGGTTCCCAAGCATACATTGAATTTGGTAGGTCAAGCTAGATGTAATTCTATGTATTCAATTTTTGTACTCTTATGTAATTAATATAAACAATTCATTAGAAGTGTAAGAGAAGTAAGATGAACTGAACTTAGAAAAGCACAAAAAACATCTTAATCTATTAGACTTCCACCATATTTTAGTTATTGTTGTGGCCACATACACTGTATTTTGTGTACATAAATAAATAATTGTACTTCCATCAAGTAAGGGGATAACTCAAATTAAGAGTGAATTAAGGAGGAGTTTTGGAAAGGCTAAGGATGAAGGAGAAACTTAAGAAGAAATTTAGTATATATAGATGGTTTCTTTTACCAAAAATAAAACTTTATTTTACTTCATGTTGATGGTGTTTTCAGGCACTATGATATTTAAGGCAACACGACAAGGACAGAAGGATGTTGATGGTGTTTTCATGCACTATGATATTTAAGGCAGCACGACAAGGACAGAAGGGTAATTCCCTGACTGGTTGAGATCATCAAAGCCGACCCGGCCACTATACAGTAAGAGACCGAACATTGATGATAGATGAACCGACCACTTAGTTCGGATGACCGAGCACTATAAAGTCGGCAGAAAAACACTCTCAGCGTAAAAGACTATCATGACCGACCTCATGGAGACCGACCAGACGAGCGAGATATGCTCAAAGATAATGACACCCTATTCTTACGGATAAGATAAGCAAATTATCCTACTCTCACAGGAAATGAAGTCAGAATACGAAAAGGAATAAGAAAATAGAAGGCAATATTAGACTAGGAATCCTTGCAAGAAGAGAAGACTGAGTTTAACTAGGATTTCTTATGCAAATAGGAGTCTGATTTCTATACTATTATAAATAGGAGGGCAGAGTATGTGTAAAAGGCATCAAAAAATTAGGGATCTGAATCTTCAAGCTCTGACTTGTAGAAAACAAAAAGAGACTCGAAAAGAGGTTTAAGTAATAAAAGTATCATCCTGTTTGTGTCCGTGGACGTAGGTCGGATCCAAATCCACCGAACCACGTTAAATCTCATTGTGATTGGTGGTTTATCTGTTTTTTGCTAAGTTTGCCTTTGGTCCCCCATAACCAAACAAATTCACTATTGAAGGAGGATTTCCCGGGAGTGATATTCCCATATTACCCTGAGACCAAAATCAGCCGTCAACAGTTGGCGCCGTATGTGGGGAAACTGGACAAAAAGAAACTCGTGTAGTAAGACAATGGCGGAAGGCGGAAACCACCAATCATCAGGAAACTCAGCCACAGATTGGATGGAGAAGATCGATGAGAACCTAAGGAAAGAATGGAAGGAAAATCAAACCTTGCTAAAAACCATAGTAGACCGGTTGGAAAAGATAGAGGGAGCACACGACGAGGCCGGGACTAGCCGACGAAGGAATGAAATAGCAGAGGGAAAAAGAATTGTTGATACAAGTGAGGACGACAGACCCTAGAGAAGGGGCCCCTACAGGGTAAAATCTGTAGTGGTTCAGGAAGACTCCCAAACTGAAGACATGTGGGAGGAAGAAGATGACAAATCGTCACCAAACTCCTCCTATAATAGCCCTCACGATGCTAGGAAAAAAGGGAAAGAATGTGATGAAAGAGCACGGGAAAATACCGGACCTGAGAAGCACCACGCCCAAGACAACAGAAAAATAGGAAGTCATAAGTGGCGGCATGGAACGAAAGACAGCAGCATGAAATCTTGGCTGCGGGAGGAACTAGCCAAATGGGGAGTATTCCCCAACACAGACATAGGAGATGCCCGGGACGGTAAAGATGAGTCCCCCCTCACAGAAGAAATAAGGTCAGAAAAATTCCCAAAAAGATTCAGCATGCCAACCATGGCACCATACAAAGGCCATACTGATCCCCAAAACCCATGTTGAAGGTTTCGTCCTACTAATGGAGGTACAAGGGGTAACGGGGGACGCCATTGCAAAGTATTCCCCTTAACCCTGGCCGGACCAGCCATCATGGTATAGAAGCCTAGCCCCAAGAAGCATCAGCAGTTTCACTCAACTCAGAAAGTCATTCATACGACACTTCAAGGGGGCTTGTGTCCCCAGAAAGACAATTGGAGAACTAAGGCTTATGAAACTAGGAGACGATGAACCTTTGAAGATATTTATTGAAAGATACCATAATATGGTACTCGAAGTCGGAGGGTATGAATCCCCCGAGGCCCTGGAAAGCTTGAAGAGAGCCTTGAAAATTGGGAGGCTATGGACCCACCTAAGGATCCAAGACACCCCGGACTACGCAACCGCCCTGGAGGTGGCCCGAAAATTCGTTTTGTTAGAGAACGAATAGAAAGTATCCCGAAAAGGGAACACCATCAGAGAAAGGACCACGAGAGAGGGCGCCCCCTGCCGTGTAGAAAGAGAATCCAGAAGACCACCCCCGAAACACAAGGAGTTCAAACCACTGCACCGAGACAACCAAGAAAGAAGGGCGCCGACCCAAGTAAACCATGTGGTCGGGGAAGATGCATACATTCCCTAAAGAAACCACTGGGAAAATTGTCATGGAGATCCAGGGGAAAGGCCTCTTAGTAGAACCCGACCGAAGGAGATTCCCCCCGGACAAAAAGAACAAAAAAGCTTATTGCGTACACCACAACTCCAAGGGACATGCAACAGACGGATGTAAAGACCTGCGAGAACAATGGAAGATCTAGCACGAAACGGGTATCTGAACAAATACATGACCACGAGGTCATGACGGCCAGACAAAGAGCACGTGGCCGCCAAATCAATATCATCGCAGGAGGAAGAACACTGGCCGGAAACTCTAACCGGTCAAGGAAAGATTACAGCAGAACTCGAGGACTGGACGTCCTAGAAACAGAGCAGGTAACAGGACTTCAGGGAAACCGGTCGGTACCAATAATGTTTACTGATGAGGATACCCGAGGAGTAAATTTCCCTCATGACGATGCATTGATAATCAAGGCAGTAATCAGCGGGGCGGAGGTAGACAGAATCCTAGTGGACCCCGGAAAGCGCAGTCGACATAATTTCCAGAGAAGCACTGGTCGGCCTAGGGGTGGAGTATGCAACCCTGACCAATGATAGCACTCGCCTATACGGTTTCGGAGGATCAGCCGTCATCCCCTGGGAAGGATACAGTTGGCCATGACTGTTGGGACATATCCCCGGACCCGGACAATCATGACAGACTTCACTGTAGTAGACTGCATGAGCAGTTATCAGGCCATCGTCGGGTGACCTTTCATGATGAAAACAAAAGCCGCGATGTCCTGCTACCATCTAAAACTGAATTCCCCAGCCGGGAGGGGATCAGAATCGTATGCGGAAACCAGAAAACAGCTTGCAGCTGCTTCGCAACCCTCTCACGAGAAACTCTCTGCATCAAAGAAGATACCCGGAAATGACAAAGAGGCATGGGTGAAGAAGAAGAAGACAGAAGCCCTGGACCTCGACCAAACAAAAATGCCCGACTCGCTACAGCTGAGGAGACAGAAGAAATAGAACTTTACGGGCCCGGAAAAAGTATAAAGATAGGGGGAGGCCTGAGCAAGTCTCTACGGCAAGATCTGCTAAAATGCCTGAAAGGATACTCGGACGTCTTTGCCTGGGGATACAATGACATGCCTGGGATCGACCCAAGATTCATCAATCACCGCCTAGCGGTAGACCCGTCTCACAAACCGGTCAGGCAAAAAAGAAGGAACTTCAATCAAGAGAGGAGTAAAGCAATAGCAGCCGAGGTCGAGAAGTTACTAAAGGCAGGTCTCATCAGGGAAGCAAGGTACCCGGATTGGGTATCAAACGTGGTGTTGGTCAGAAAAACAATGGCAAGTCGCGAATGTGTGTCGATTTCACCGACTTAAACAAGGCGTGCCCAAAGGACAGCTTTCCTTTGCCGAACATAGACCAGCTAGTAGACACCACCAGCCTGTTAAGGATTACTGAGCTTCATGGATGCTTTCTCCGGATACAACCAGGTCAAAATGTGCCCTGCAGACGAAGAGAAGACAACCTTCATCACAGATCAGGGGCTTTACTGCTATAAAGTAATGCCCTTCAGGCTAAAAAACGCTGGGGGCAACCTTCCAAAGGTTGGTAAACAAAGTTTTCAAACCACTCATCGGCATTACAATGCTAGTTTATGTCGATGACATGATAACCATGTCGAAAGAACCAAGCAACCACATGGACGACCTAAAAATGACCTTCGAGCTATTAAGAAGACACAACCTGAAACTCAATCCAGAAAAATGTACCTTCGGGGTAGCCTCAGGAAAGTTCTTAGGCTACATGGTGAGCGCCCGAGGTATCGAAGCAAACCCACAGAAGATCCAGGCAATATTAGGCCTAAACTCTCCCAAAACAGTGAAAGAAGTACAAAGTCTGACTGGCCGAGTGGCTGCTCTCAATCGATTCATATCACGAGCAACTGACAAGTGCCACCCTTTCTTCAAAGTGATCCAAAAAGCAAAAAAGGATATCGACTAGACGTCAGAATGCGAAGAGGCCTTCCAGCAGTTGAAGCAGTATCTAGTACATCCCCACTCCTGGCAAAACCACTCCTGGGGGAAACATTATACTTATACCTAGCCGTTTCGGATCGGGTAGTAAGTTCAGTACTAATACAAGAAACCGACAAGGTCCAGAAACCGGTTTACTACATCAGCAAAGCCCTCCTAGACGCCGAAACCCGATATCCGGTACATGAACTGGTCGCCCTTTCATTGATCACGGGAGCTCGGAAACTACGGCCTTACTTCCAGGCCCATCCTATCAAGGTCTACACCGATCACCCCTTAAACAAATTCTGCAGCGGCCAGAGGTTTTCGGCAGATTAGTAAAGTGGTCGGTAGAACTAAGTGAACATGACACCACCTACCTCCCAAGAGCAGCAGTAAAGGGACAAGCCTTGGCAGATTTTGTCGCCGAATGTACCGACCCCTAGACCTTGGCTATAGACGAGGACAAATGGGAAATGTCCGTAGACGGTTCGGCCAGCACACAAGGCAATGGCGCGGGAATCATCCTAAAAAGCGACAAAGGAGAAGAAATCCTACTCGCCCTGAAATTCGCTTTCATAGCGACCAACAATGAAGCAGAATATGAAGTAATACAGGGCGGTTTGAGACTATGCACGGTGCTAGGGATCCGAGATGTGGTAATAAAGAGTGACTCGCAGTTAGCTATTCAGCAACTAAAAGAAGCATTTCAAGCAAAAGAGCCTAGCATGATGGCCTATCTGACCAAAGTACGAAAGTTAACCGGGAAGATGGGGGATGTACGCTTCGAACAAATCCCCAGAGAGGACAATTATGAGGCAGACTCCCTGGCACGGCTCGCCTCTTCAACAAAAACCGAGCACCCCAGGATAATCTCTTTGATTTACATCCGGGAAAGGAGCGTAGGAGAATCTAAAGTAGAAGTTCTAGATAAAGAAAGCAAAGCATCATGGATGCAACCCATCAGAGAATATCTGGAAACAGGAGAAACACCAGAAGAAAAAACGGAGGCCAGAAAGTTAAGATATAAGAGCACTAAATTCTCCCTAATCGACGGGGTAATTTATCGAAGGGGTTACTCAGTCCCCCTCTTAAGATGTCTAGCAGAAGAAGAGGCAAATTATGTACTCAGGGAGATACACACGGGCATCTGCGGGAGCCACGCCGGAGGTCGCTCATTTGCTTTCAAAGCCCTAAGACAAGGTTTCTATTGGCCGACCATGCACCAGGATGGCATAGAAGTGGCCCGCAAGTGCGAAGGATGTCAGAAAAATGCAAATCTCCACCACCAACCATCCGAACAGTTGACTACACTGCTCAGTCCCTGGCCGTCCACCCAGTGGGGACTAGACATCATTGGCCGATGCCACAAGGGAAAGGGCAGGCAAAATATGCCATCGTGGCCATAGACTATTTCACCAAATGGGTGGAGGAGAGCCATTATCCACTATAACGGAGAAAAAAGCCACCGAGTTCCTGAGGAAAAATATCGTCTGCCGATTCGGGATCCCCCGAGCCGTCATCACTGACAACGGGAAGCAGTTTGACAGCAAAGGTTTCAGAAAACTTTGCGAGGATCTCCAGATCGCCCTAAGGTTCGCCACGCCAGCCCATCCCAAGTCAAACGGACAAGTCGAGGCGACGAACAAAACCATCAAGGCTAATCTGAAAGCTCGGCTCGGATCCAGCAAAGGCCTATGGGTCGAGGAACTACCAGAAGTACTATGGGCGCACCGGACAACCTATAAGGACTCCACGGGAGAAACCCTGTTCTCCTTAGCATACGGATATGAAGCTGTCGTCCCGGCAGAAATCGGGGTGACCTCCCACAGAGTTCAGCACTACGAGAGTAAGCAGAATGAAGGACTTATCAGAAACCACCTCGACCTGATCGAAGAGAAGAGAGAGAGGTCGGCCATGAAAACCAGCAATCTACCAACAAAGGATGGCCCGCTTCTACAATAAAAGGATTCGGGCACGCACCTTTATCCCAGGCGACCTGGTGCTAAGAAAGGTCACCCTAAATACTCGAAAGCCAGAGGAAGGCTCCCTGGGCGCCAAATGGGAAGGGCCCTACAAGGTGGTAAAAGTGGTGAAGCCAGGAGTGTACATCCTAGAACGGCTGGACGGCACGAGATTAAAAAAGCCATGGAACGCTGAGATGTGAGGAAATACTTCCAGTAAACCTTTCCTTTCCTCCTACCTGTCTACGGCAAACAAATAAGGGACAGGAGTCCAAATACAGAAGCCTCTCTCGAAATGACCCCACAGAGAGTTGTAAGAAGAGCAGTATGTCCCCGAGTATGAATAAAAAACTTTCTTTTCCAAACGCCCCCTAAAAAATAAAAACAAAACCATATTCAAAAAAAAACTCGGGGACATGCACAACGACGATCCAAAACTAAAAGAAAACAAACTCACAACCGCCCGACCACGGCTACCACCATAAAAAGCACAAAAATCACACCAGAATCGTACAAAAAAAAAATTCAAAGAACATAGATCTGTGAGAAGCATAACAAAAGGAGGGATATGCCCTAAATGTTTCAATCGGCTCGGGACTGGATTACGTTCCGCCGAGGCCACTTGATTAATCGCTCGGGGGTGGATTTCGTTCTGCGGGGCCACTGGATTAATCGGCTCGGGGCTGGATTTCGTTCCGCCGAGACCGCTTGGTTATCCAGCTCGGAGTCGGGGTTACGTCCCACCGAGTCATGCTCATCGGTATGGGGATGGGATATTCCCCCAGAACCAAGTATCTCTCTTAGCTCGGGGGGGGGTACGTCCCACCGAGTCTACCTCTTTGGACTGGGAACGTAACATTCCCCCAAGTCCAAGTACCTTTCTCAGCTCGGGGTCGGGTTTACGTCCCACCGAGTCATGCTCATCGGTCTGGGGACGGGATATTCCCCCAGAACCAAGTATCTCTCTTAGCTCGAGGTCCTCGGAAATATTCAGGGACATACTCGATGCATAGGATCGGTGAGAAGCATAGCACGGGGAGGGATGATACCCCTGTGGCGATTGCCTACTCCAGTGTTACCGGACATAAGGAGGAATACGCCCTTAATGTGTCGAGCACTCTTTGATCCTCACGTACCCGATGTAATGGATCTGTGGGAAAGCATAGCACGGGGGATAATGATGCCTCCGTGACGATTGCTAGCTCCAGTGTTACCGGACGTAAGGAGGAATATGCCATTGGTATCCCGAACACTCTTTGATCCATTCATCATCCGGATCCGCGAGAGACACAGCACGGGGATGCATTATGCCCATGTGGCGTGTGCCTGCTCCATCGTGGTAAGGAGGAGCCCTCATACAATACACAGGCTCCTCAGTGAACCGACGTGTAGAGGATGTACCCTCACCATTCAAACGCTCTTCTGATCCGAATCCTGGTTCGCCGGGACACTAAATTGAAAGATTCAGAATTATGTTTTGGAGACCTCAGACGGGACGCTGTTTTGAGGCATCCATGTTGTTGTTTATGCTTGCAAAAACGTTTTTGGGATAGGTGCTAAGTCACCCCCACCTTTTAATTTTATTTTCCAGAATCTTGTTTTTGTTTTTCGCCGATCTGGCAGAGGGACGCCCATGCCAGATTCGGTAGGGTTTCAAAGGTTGATTCACTTCCCTTCTGAATAAACCCCAGGGGTTAGTTGGCTCGGGGCTGGATTTTGTTCCGCCGAGGCCACTTGTTAGTCGGCTCGGGGTGGATTTCATTCCGCCGAGGCTACTTGGTTATTCAGCTCGGGGTCGGGTTATATCCCACCGAGTCAGCCCTTCGGACTGGGGACGTAACATTCCCCCGGGTCCAAGTGCCTTTCTCAGCTCGGGTCGGGTTACGTCCCATCGAGTTAACCTTCTTTGGATTAGGGAGATAACATTCCCCCAGAGCCCAAGTCTTTCACTCAGCTCGGGGTCGGGTTACGTCCCACCGAGTCAGTCTTCTTGGATTGAGGAGGTAACATTCCCCTAGAGCCAAGTGTCTCACTCAGCTCGGGGTCGGGTTATGCCCCTCCGGCTCATGATTAAACCTCGAAGTGTCTCAAAGTGTTCGGATAACATGAAGCATAAAGAAAAAGAGAAAGAGATAAGAAAGACACATAAATATATATATATATATATATATGTCAAAATACAGTTGAATTGATTGTTATTACAAAAAGTTTAAGTGTACACAGGGCCCGGTCGGGTTACCCTTTCTCATTCAACCCGCGCAGGGGCAGGAGGAATTTCTTCCTCAGCCAGCTCAGACAGCGGGAGGATCGGCTCGACCTCGGGAGGAGGAACTACGGCTTCAACCTCGGCAGCATGAGAGACCTCTGCTTCAGGGATGGGAGGAGGGATCTCAAGGCAGTCCTCACCAGGGGCAGGAACATCAGGTCGCCCTTCTTGGGAAGCCCCAGAAGCCAGAACGACCGAAATCGGGTCGGGATCCATCACCTCCTCGGTAGGGGGAGGGAGCCACTTCCGGAACTCCTCCTCGGAAATATCCCCCTTACAAAAGCTGATGGCCGCATAAATATGATCCATATTCAGACTTGGCAGCACCATCGGTATCAGTTCAGCACAGTCACCAACCCCTCAAGGCGGATGGCCTCCTTCTCGGTCTCAAGATCGGCCTCTCTCTCCTCCAGCTCGGCCTCTTTCCTCTCAAGATCATCCCGAGCCCGTGCCATTTGCTCATCATTGGCCTTCAATTTGGTTTCAACATTTGACACCTTCGCTTTCAAAACACCGATCTCAGATTGGGCAGCCTTCAAATCCTCCCTAGCAGAGTCGGCAAGTTTTCGCTCCAACGCGGCAGCAGCCTTAAGAGCTTTGTTTGTTTTGAAATTCTCAATTGCGGTCGACTCAAGGTTCTTTATCACCTCCTCCCGATCAGCCAGTTTAGCCTCCACTTCTGTAAGGCGATTCTGAAGTCTCTGGGCCTGACCACCCTCGGACAATAGACTCAGAAGGAGGTTCTTATTCTTCGCCATGAGGTAAGTAGCCTGCACGAAAACAAAGAAAGTCAAGATATGAGATGAAGAAGACCGAGAACCGAAATCAGAAAAAAGAAGAATAAAACTACCTATGCCATTTGAGAGCTCATCTCGGTCACCACAGCTTCAGGAGAGATATCCTCATATCTCGAAACCTCCCCCGGGGGAATCACCTCGGCCAATTCATTAAAAGCCGGCACTAAATGGGAAGTAGCCGCCCGGATGCCTTCTCCCAAGTCATCCACCCCGAGGATCACGGAACCTTTCCGCTTCTTAGTAGAACCCTCAGATTTTTTCCCCCCGACATCTTTCTTCTTGCCCAGGACAGGCTCCTCCTCCTCCCCCCCAACTCAGCCTCCTCGGCCCCAAATTGATGCCTCCTTTTCCTAAAAGGCTTCGGCGGACTGATGAGACGAGCAGACCCCGATGACTGCACACCAGGAGAAGATAGACCCCGAGCAGCCGGCTGAACCTTCCCCTGAGATACCCTCCCAGCCTCGGCAGGTTCAGGATGTGCCCGGGAAGTTCCCGTTTCCACATGACCGGCCTTCTTCATAGTACCAGCCAACTTCTCAAGAAACTTCGGCCTCTTTGACATGCCTACAAAAAAGAGGGGAGAAGGAAATCAGGACCCGAGCATATAACAAAGACATCAAACACTATAAAACAAACAGAGAAGTCAAACAAACTAAAACAATCAGCAAACATCTACCTATCCGACCCAAGGCCTCCGAAGGGACAGTCCGAGTAAGGCCCGACTCAACAAAGGCCGCATCATTAACCAACTTCCTCCAGTGGGCAGCATACCCCCGAGCCCAATATACCCGCCTCCGGACCTGACGAGAAACCTTGGGAGCATCCCGCCAACAAGCTGGGAGGAATCAGAGAAGTTAGAAACCTAAGAAACTAAGAACGAGAATAAGAAAAAGAGGGGTATTAAACTCCTAACCTCCCGCCCTGAAGATGTCCGGAATCGAGACGTCCTCCTCAAACGATCTCAGGACCCGACCCCAATCCCCAGTAGCCCAGAACCAAAGATCCTTGAAATTCTTGTTAGAGTCGGGGAGTTTCTGGACAACGTTGGACGAACTCTCATAAGCAGAGAGGTAATACCAACCGTAGTGGGTCTTTGGGTTAGACTTCAAACGATATAACCTCTTCACCTCTTCCAAAGAAGGTACACCTAAACCTGCCCGGTGCCAAACCACATATATACCGGCCAGAATCCTCCAACTATTTAAACTCAATTGACATGAGGCAATCTCCATCTCGGCCAGCATCCAAGCAAAATAACGTTGCATCGGCAGCCGTAGCCCACACTCGAAAAAGGCAGGAAGAAGTGCCACCGAACCCTCGTCAGGTTGACTAGCGCGATCCATCGGGCCGGGAACTTCAAGAGCGATATCTATCGGAATATCATATCACTGTCGAAGTAGTGCAAGGTCATTTTCAGTTATTTTGGAAGGACGGTTCATATCCAGAGCAGACGAGCCAAGATCACCGGGCTCTGGATCCTTCCGAGGAACCCTTTGATGGTAGGAATCTTGTTCGATCTCAGAATGAGTAGGGGTAGTATCAAGGTCTTCTACACTAGGTACCCCCGAGCCAGAGGAGAGCTCCTCAGCAATGGGAGTTGAGGTTTTAGCAGGCTTTTCAGGGGAGGAACTGTTGCCCAGACATCCCTGACATCCGGAAAACAAAAAAAAGAAGGGGAAGTCAGTCTATAACTAAGAAACTACTCAGGTTTCTAAAAAAGGTGGGTTCTAAAGAGCGCCCTAAAGCAAAATCCAACAAAGCCTTAAGTCGTTCCCTAGCAACATTCAGCAAAGAGGGCATGATTCACAACAAAAAAGAGAAGAGATCGTTCAGAAGACTTACTTGTTTTTTTCTCAAAAGCCGGAGATTGTGCAGTACAGTTTGCCCGTTCCTTATGTTCGCAGCGGAGAAAAGAGCCCACGGTTGAATTCCGAGAACACTAATTTGAGCGATTCACAGAGATACTTTCGGGAAATAAGGAGAAATTGCGAAAAAGATTGAACAGTGAAAGCCTCGTCTTCTTATAGTCATGACCAGGGGACATCCCTCATGGACTCGTGTCGAGTCAAGTTGTAGACATGGGTTACAGTGTTACACATGTCGTATGACTTATAACTTCATGGCCTCAGCAAGTCCAGTCGACCGGGGACATCCCTCATGGACTCATGTCGAGTCAAATAAAGACATGGACTTCCCACAGTCTATACGACACAATGTCGTATGAAATAACTCTTGAACCATCATCTTGTTAAGTCGACAGGAGACATCCCCCTTAGACTCATGACGAGTCAAGTTGTAGACATGGATTACACATTTCGTATGACTTATACCTTCCTGGCCTCAGCACGTCCAGTCGTCCGGAGACATCCCTCATGGACTCGTGTCGAGTCAAGTTGTAGACATGGGTTACAGTGTTACACATGTCGTATGACTTATAACTTCCTGGCCTCAGCAAGTCCAGTCGACCGGGGACATCCCTCATGGACTCATGTCGAGTCAAATAAAGACATGGACTTCCCACAGTCTATACGACACAATGTCGTATGAAATAACTCTTGAACCATCATCTTGTTCAGTCGACAGGGGACATCCCCCTTGGACTCATGACGAGTCAAGTTGTAGACATGGATTACACATGTCGTATGACTTATACCTTCCTGGCCTCAGCAAGTCCAGTCGTCCGGAGACATCCCTCATAGACTCATGTCTAGTCAAGTTGTAGACATGGTTTACACATGTCGTATGACTTATATCCTGACCTTCATCTGGTTCAGTCGACTGGGTACTTCCCCAACGGCTCTTGTGGAGTCAAATTCATAACTACACATTCGTTTGGTTCAATCAGTAGGTAGCATCAACGCTATAGTACACCTACATACAATGGCCTCATCACCAAGCGGCACAAGCGTCAAGTACTCTCCAAGCCAAAGACTCCTTGACTTAGAGAGTATGGGACAAACTGTACGGGCCAAATTTGGTCCAGGGGCAATTTCGTCCCTTTACTCCAGGCCCAAGCTTCTACCTCAAAAGGAAGCCCCAATGTTTAAAGTGTATAGAGGCCTAGAGATTCATAAGCCCAAGCCCAGTGAGACGTCACGTGCTCAAAGCATAATCGGGGCTCACCCTACTTCAGTCCACATAACGCCCAGGCTCATAAATGTCATTCACAACCCATTTGTTCCAGCCTCCAGCTACAGTAGTAGTAATAGCTCCTCATAAAGTTGACTGTTACCATGATCCAACGGACGATTAATCAAAAGGCAATAAAGTCACACGTTACTATAGCGTGAATATATAAGGAACAAGGCTCCAAGAGGAATGGGGACTCAACTTCTGGCTCTCATATTCACAGCTTTGGGACATTCTCAAGCTCACCACATCTCCTACCTACCGCCCTCACGGCATCCTACAGAATCCAAGGTAGCATCTAACATTTCCCTCCCTACAACTACTTACTTAGTCCCTTCACTGACTTGGGCGTCGGAGTGCCTACGACATCCACCACACCGGTGGGTAGACCTTCTCCGTTCATCCTACTTTCTTTGTTTTGCAGGACCGCCAGTGCCCATTCACGAAATCTCAATTGTGGACCTCCGGCGAAAACCAGCGTCTACACCTACGTATCCTCTAGGGGTGAGAGGAATCAAAGCTCACGTAGTTCCATTACAATTTTAAGATATTTCCCCTTTGGAAATTTACAATTTTGTAATTATCAATCATCATTATCAGTTGATCCTTCAGCTCCCGTTCCACTTGCACTTATTGTTGCAGATGCATTATCGAACAAGTCTTCAAAATCATCGGGGGCATCTTCTTGTTGTCTCAGATTAGCTCGAGTCCAATCATCCACACAAGTTGTTGCTTCTAGAGTGCTTGGATGTAATGAAGATCGTCTAGCTTCCAATATATTGCCTCCCAAACTCAAGGCTTGCTCAACCGCAACGGTGGAAATAGGTGCTGCCAATATCTCTCTTTAGCAATAATTGATAAAACAAGATATATATTTGATGTCGGTTCAACCATTCATGGATTTTAAAATTTTTACTAACTAAACTTTTAGTAGGAAACTCAAAATTTGTAGATAATAATTATCTAATTCGGGGTTATTAGTTGTCGTATCCCTAGCTTTTTTATTTCGTTGCAGTAACCAACGATCCTCTGTGCTATGTCTTGTTTGAATTACTGGTTCGCTACTACTAGATTCACCTAATGTTTCTAAGTTATATCTTACAATATAATCATTAAATAACTCAATTAAATCATTTCTTAATCTCACTATTATTCTTGTAATATCAATATCATTTAATATTCCTAAATAATCATAGTAAGCTTGTAAAACACAATTCCAACCTTCTAATTTAAATTTAGGATAAAAAACAGCAGCAATAAGATAAAGTAAAGGAATTTCTCTAAAATAATTCAATAGGAGTGGGCATCGGATCGGATCGGACCTGATCCGATCCGATCCGATTAAACCGGATCGGATCAGGCTGTCAGATCCGATCGAATCGCGACGATTGGATTCGTCGGATTTCGGATCGGATAAAATCTGATCCGATCCGATTCGATCTGTTTTTTTTTTGCGTTACAGGCCCAAAATGACGTCGTTTTGGGCGTGAAAAACCTAACTTGTTTTAGGTTTTCATCAATATTCATCAATCAAGACAATCATCATCTCACGTCTTCGTCTTCGTTAAACACCACCAGCACTCAAGTCTCATCTTCGTCTTCGTCAACATCGGTAACCACTCTTCATCTTCGTCTCGTCTTCGTCAAACACCACCAGTACTCAAGTCTCATTTTCGTCTTTGTCAACACCGGTAACCACTCTTCATCTTCGTCCATCGCCGAATCAGATAAACCAAACCAGTAACCATCATCGGCCACTGTGAATCAGTCTTCTCTCCGGCAGTCTTTGAGTGAATCAGTTCACTCTTCGTCTTCGACTCAGGAAGCCATTCAAGGTTGGATTTTGATGGTTTACAACATTGCATGTATTATATATATATTGCCTAACTTAATTCTGTTATGTATATATTGCCATTTTTGATTTAATTGTGTTCTGAATTCTGATGTTCTCGTTCTGGAGTCTAGACCTTCTGGTTCTGTTACTTCTGTAAATTATTGCTTTCACTGGAATCTGGATTTCTGGTTCTACTGAGTTCTTTCTTTGGGTTTGGGGCATTTGACCGAGTAGGTATGTATTGTCTATATGTTATTTATAAAGCATTGAGATTGAAAGTTAACATTTTGTTAGGTATGTTTGCAGCTGTGTGTATTGTCTATATGTTTGCAAGCTGTTGCCCAAGTATTTGATTGAAAAGTTAACATTTTGTTAGGTAGAGATTCCAAGTTCTATTTGGCATATTGTTTTGTGACTGCAGATTCCAAGTTCTATTTGGTATATTGAGAATTGATTATGTGATCATATTCATGGCATTATCAATAAAATACAAAGTATAGGAATTGAGAGGAATTTCGGGTATCGTCTTTGAAAGTAGAATAGGTGCTTTGTTTCTACTTTTCTTATATGGCTGATAGCGGAAATATTATAAAATCTCAAGTTTTGAATTTTCATATGATTATATTTCATTTGGAAGTTCTTCCCAGACGAACAAAATTATTTGAACATCACTCTTATTTATTTCTTTTCTTTGTTTTGTTGTTGCTCTTCATTGTGGATGAGTGGGTTTGGAAGCTCACCCAACAGTAGTGGGTCAGGGTTAGGGTCAGAATCAGATTTTTTTGATGTACAATTAACAGAATTAAGAAAACGAAAGGGAAAATGAAAATTCCCATCAAAACTCTGATAGACTGCCATTGTCAAAAAAATGATTCATCGCCATCAATCACATCAGTAGCAACTAAAGCAAGAGCTAGAAGATCTGAAGTGTGGAAAGTTTTCCGCATGAGTTAAGATAATCCGGATAGAGCTGTATGTACATATTGTTAGAAGACTTATGCTTGTAGTGCAAATGATCGGTCCACAACCAACTTGAAGAGGCATATGGAGACTTGCAAATCGTACTTGGCTTATTATGAAGAACAATGTGTTTTGGTTGGGGTTGGTGAAGAGGGAGGCACAAGTGGAAATCTCACCGTGAGAGACAGTCATTTCAATCAAGCAGCGTGTCGGAAAGCAGCTATAAAGATTATTATTGTTGACGAGCTACCATTTAGCTTTATAGAGAAAGAGGGTTTTTGATATTTCTGTAGTGTTGTCGTCCATCATTTTGATGTCCCATCTCGTAGGACTATAACTAGAGATATCTTACAGATGTATGCTGATGAAAAGTGATGTTGAAGAGTATTTTATATATGCGGGTCATCAGAGAGTTAGTTTGACCACCGACATATGGACGTCAATTCAAAACATTAGTTATATGGTTATCACTGGACTTTCATAGACAATGATTGGCAGTTGCATCGGTAAATCCTTAGCTTTTGTACAATTAACAATCACAAAGGGGACACTATCGGAAGATTAATAGATTCTTGTTTACAGAACTGGGTTAAAGTGTTCAAAAATCAAAGTCCCAAGGATCACAAAACATGCATAAAAACGACATATGAACACATCAAAGGAGGTGGCGGAATCAACTCACATTGAATTCGGTTTTGATGTTTGAAGAACAAGGTGCGTTTTTAGCTCCCTCCAAGCTCGGCAATGGCTTTCCTTGACAGTGGGCTGTGCGGTTTGGACTGGTTTGGCTTCCTCCATGTTCGGCCATTGAAGACCACCATTGAAGCTCCAAGCTTCAAGCTTTCAAGCTCATAAATCGCTTCGCTGCCCTATCACTTTGTATCACTCATGGTGTGCTAGCACTCTACATCTTCCTTGCTTCCCTTTAATTCGGCAACCAGAAAGTTTGAGAAGTGAAACGGTTCCAAACCGTGAAGGGAGGAAGAAGAGAAAGAGAGGGAAAAGAGTAGAGAAAAAAGGTTTTGGCTCCCAAAATCCAAAACCGTGTACTGTACACGTAGTGGAGAGAGAGTAAAAGGCTTTTGTATATATGTCTTATTAATGTTTTACCAAGTAAATAAAATAAGATATATACTCAACTTTAATTCAAAAGCCAAAAAGGCAAGGAATAAAATAATGTTATATCCATCTCAAGCCTTTTAAAAGCTTTCAATCATTTCACATCACTATTCACATCACATCTCTTCACTTTATTAAAGTGACAAGTTGTCAAGTCACATCACTCAAAGTGACAATTGATTTGACGATTGACGCGACTAGTGATTTGACGCTTGATGTGACTTGCGTGCCGCACTCGAATTCGAAATGCGAATGCGCTCGCAATCACTCTCGGGCTCGGGTTCGCTAATTCCAATTTAACGAATTTTCCGTCGCGTCGTAATTAAATGACTACGCCTAGCGAATCACTATTCACGACGCTAACGAATTAATTCTAAATTAATTCGTTCGCCCGAATTAAAATCTAATTTTAATTCCGCGTCGAAATCCAATTTCTATTAATATATCGAATATATTTTTTTATCGATTAATTCCAAATTAATCGTTCTCCTCTTTTAATTAATATTTTATCCCAGAGATAAATATCTCCGCAATTAATCCCAGATTAATTTTCTCTCTCATCGAATTAATCCCAGATTAATTCTATCTCTCTCTTCTAATTAATCCCAGATTAATCAAAGTGCGAGTAATACGTCATCGGTGAATCTTCAGGAAGCGACCCATGAGATCTCCGGATATGTTGGCAGTAAATACGATCGTCGGACTGTCCGAACACGTAAGTACCTCGTACTACGTTTATATCGATTTACAAGACAAGGTTGGCTTCTAGCAAAGCGCCATGCCTACCCAATTCTCCAGAAATATTCTTACAGGAATATATAGATCTGTATCAAGCGTAGTATACCGTAGTATTGTGTATATCGGCCCAGTATCGGATAATCACGTGCTAGGGCTGGGGCTGGATAAGTGTCTGCCCCGTCCGAAACACATGTCGGATGTCTGGTAACATAGTCTCTATAATCGGATATACATGACCTGGTCACAATATCCCGATTGGTTGCGCAACACTCAAGAGCACTAGTACCGTATCCTGCGTGACATCATCTCCAAATGACTGAAGTGACACTTCCATCTTGACATCACACCCAATACACTACGACTCTCTGATAAACCCAGAAGTGGTGTACACAGAACCGGTTAAAGCCCCCTACCACCAAGACCAAAGTTTATCGATTATCGTAAGTATTAGCGATGCAAGTCTCAGGTTAAGACTATACACACCTACCTCGATTTCGGCCTCCCATAGACACATAGTCATAATACCAATGGGATTCCGAGGGGTCTATCCAGAGCGAAGCTGTTTCCCGTACCATCGGTGAAACACGACCTCCTATCGCACTTGCATAAGTATCCAATACTTATATATATGAGAACTATGCCGTTGTGCCCTCACAAACGCGCACAAGTGCAATACTAGCCTATTCCGCATTATCGATGTCCAGTCTCGATAATACTACGGCTAGGGATATTTAATGATTAAACCTTCGGGGACTGATACTGTCTCATATCATTCTCAGTCCAGGTACTAATCATAGGGACCTCTCTTCATTTATATATCTATGGTGATCTAATCACAAATGATGAGAGTGCAATTTCCTTGTCACATAGTTAATTTGCTACAACAACACAATGATCTGTGCAAATAGTGACGCTATGGGTCATTTTGTCCAACAATCTCCCACTTGGCACATAGCCAGTCACTCAAGTGTCCCACACCTGAACTATGTACGGTTCGCTCAAATTGCTGAGGAAAGGTTTTCGTCAGCGGATTTGCTTAATTATCGTCTGACGCGATTTACACGATCATCACATCGCCACGATGTATGATCCGAACGAATCAGATGATATAGAAGTATATATCTGGATCGTCGATGAGACCTTTAATTCTTTAGCCTGTGCTGACGCCTAGCTCAGCTGCTAACAGAACTATATCTAATCTAATTAGATTTATTATCGATCCAAATGGCTTCTATTGCTGCCTCAGCTGCAGCAATAATCCGCATTTGTTGTTAATTCGGCAACAGTTATCTTGCTCGGAAGATTTCCAGCTTACTGTCCCAGTGTTCAATCTTTATAGTACCGCAGTATTTACCGGTTTGGAAACTTGCAGCAGTGATCCCAGTCACTTCAAGTTCTCCATCTCCATAGTTTAAGACACATCTTTAGTTAGTTCTCTCAGATACTAACAGATGTTCTTAATCTTCAATCCAGTGACTATCACTTGGATTGACCCGATTGTGACTCCATATGCTCAAAGCGTATGAGACACCAATACAAGTACATTTTAAATGTACAATTTCTCAGAGAGTGTTACCAACTCCAAATCTAGCCCAGTAGATCTTTATTCCTTGAATAAAGGTTGTTACTCCCCAGAATTCTACGGAGAATTTCTTATGAAAGCCAAGCTTTCACCGATTGTTTTATGGGAATTTCATTGTCAGTGCCCTCTCCCACTAGCCTCCTTATATACACAAGAATTATTTCGTTTTGAGTCAAATCATAAACTATTATGATTATTTCAAAACGTCAGTTCCAAGAACCCTATGCTTGCTTCAATCCAAACATGGATTGAATAATCCGCAAACCTTGTTTGTCGGTTATACAAAATCGTCAGAATGTTGTAACATTCTCCAAAAGGTTTCCTTTTCAGGAAAGCGATTTTGATTTATAACTGACATATTTCACAAATGAAATATACAGTTATCAACAAGCATCTTCAAAATGGATTTACCATGGCAACAGGTAAAAGGTTGAACCGTTATTAACACAATGTTGATAACGATACCTTTCCGTCAAAAGCCCAGCTTTGTACGTTGGTATGTTGCCTACCATGTATGTCTTCCTTGAAGACGTTTAATGTACCATAGGCACAATGCCTCGTGGTACAACAACTAGTATCCAAAATAGTTGTTAAACATGGAATCCATTTTCGATTCATGGCACTTTGCCATAATAGGGAGTCGATACCTTGTATCACTACCTCATACATAATCAGTTGGTGTACCTTAAAAGATTAAGATCTTTATGAGGTGAGATCAGAAACCCATACCCAGGTTGTTTTCTGACTCTCTCTGATCTACGCGGTTTCTTGTGTTTTTGAAGATTAATGGTATAGTTTCATCATAGATGAACTATTTGTGTTCCATTATGGACTTCGTGCCTTGAATAGTATTACTCCGATTTTCATCGAGTATCACTATCCTCCCACTGACCACTGCATATCGGTATTCCTCTCAGGAAAACCGCATGGTGAGCAACAATCACATTGTTCTCATGTGGGATTTATAAGTACTATACTTATGGTTTCCCTTAGGATAACCTATATTGGCACTAATCCAATTTGGGTTCTTAGTTTGGTATCATCCAAACTTTATGCCTGGCATACCCAAATTATCAGGAATGAGAAACCTCGTTTCTTTCCTGTTCACATCCTATATGATATCTGTCAAACAGATTAATATGGAACCTTATTCTAAATAAGTTTTGCACTGTTAATACATATCCTGTTTGAAGGAAATGATAGCTCAGAGCGACTCGTGATAAACCTTTTCATGTCCAACAAAATTCGGTTTTTGTTCGGACACACCGTCTAACTGACATGTCTCGTTTAATTGTGTCCTAGACAACAATACCATAAATAAGTCTCTATTGATCAAATCAATTTGAGCTATTTGTTTGTCATTTATATGTTTGAGATTTTTATTTATATTCAAAATATAAATTATGTTATTTACATCTAATGTATTTATCTCAGTATCATCTTTATATAATAAAACACTCAGTGTTCTATAATATAAAGGTTTTATCCACAACGGATTAAACACTGATAAAGAGATAATGTCTCTAGTCAAACTAGTTACATTATAACAGTTCCTAATTTAAGTACACACCCCAGGTTAGTTCCTAAACTTAGGTATCTACGGTCGAAACAGCGACTTTCGTCCCGTTTCCGATTCGCAGAGGAATCTCAGCTTGAAGTCAGTATCCTGCTCAAAGCAGATTCTGAATATCAATACATATATATTATGTACCACACTAAGTATTTAAAATCTAATTTCAATACTAGCTGTGAACATAACTAAGACAAATATTTTTAAAGTTAGAGCCTCGCCCTTTCTTTAATTCCTTCGTGTCTTCCATATCCAAATGGTAGTCACTTTGGGATATGTCAATTATCCTTTTCAATATTTTAGGAACCTTAGGCCAAGCCTTGGGTTTTGGAATATCGAAACGATGTGCACCTCGTGCAACATGCCCAATTGCAAACTTTGACTTTTCTCCACTAGAATAGTCAATTAATTCTCCAAGAATTATTAATTGCAATTTTAATACTTTTAAATCTAAAGATAGATTTATTATAAGTATATTAATTAAGCATTAAAGTCATCATCACATAAATCTTCCAAAGATTTTATGCTCTACTATTTGCTTAATTTTGGGCTTAAGGTATAATAAGTTATTTTATCAAATAAAGTAACCTATTATTTATTCCCAATTTGAAAATTAAATCATTTAAAATATTTTAATCCTAGATTATATTTTAAATATTCAACTTTTCAATTTTATCTTGATTACAATAGTCCAACTATTTAATCAACGATTAGTGGTACTTTATATATATTATAATGATTATAATAGTCCAACTATATAATCAAATATAATCCAAATTAATTAACCTCAATTACATTGATTACTATAATCCAATTATAAAATCAACTGTAAACTGAAATTAATTAATTCAAATATATTGATTAATATAATCCAATATATATAATCAAATATAATACAGTCCAACTGTTTAATAAAACAACAATTTAAATATTAGTCTAACTAATATTTTGAATTAATATGACGAGTAAAATAAATGAGCGTGTTTAGCGAGTATTCGAACGAATGTTGCAAATTCAATACTTGCCTCCCACTATTTTTCGTCGAGCTCTAACCCTCTGTCGAGTACTCGGGAAACCGTGTTTCCTAGTGGGCTAGGATCCTGTTAAATATCACACAATCTTGACTTTGGCCAACAAATTGTATGATAATTAACTAGGTAGATCTCTAAGATCAATTGGATCTTATCCAACTCCTAGATCCAGTAGGTGGACATCCAAGTCCCAAACATATATCTTATATATGCCTATACATCGAATGTATAGCCTAACCTTTTTCTCCTGAATCAACTAGGCCTTGGCTTTGGCACAACAAACCTAGTGATCCCAGTCAAGCGCGGACCCATTGACATGGAAGCTTCGTAATCAATGTCAATGGACAAGAAGTGGTCTTGACTTTGGCCAACAAACCACACTTGGACACGACACCGATATGGAACAAAGCCTCGTGATTAAAACACATCTTTGATGGACAAGGGCTTGACTTTGGCCAACAACCCCTGCCAATCTCGGATCTTGAGTAAGAATCACTCAATGGAAGGAAAAACGCATGATATTAACGAGGGTTTTTCGCGTGCAAATTGGCTACCAATTTAATTATCTTTGTTAAGGTCTCATCATCATACACCCTTAAGCATGCATTCTAAACACATAATAAAGCGAGTATGAAATAAAATAATAATGATATGCGGATGGATATTTTACATTGATCCTAGATCAAATCTCTCACTTTCTCTCTCCCGCTAGCACTTGTATTACTTCTACTACCGTTACACTACACTTCTAAAGAAACCTCTTTTACATGGAGGGGAATAGGTGAGAAGAGAATACAAAGAAATAGGAGATAAGGCTGGACACGCAGGTCCAATTTAATAAATCAAATTTATTACAATTTCCAAAATCGCCCAACCCGACTAATATCCATCCGATATACATTATTCAAACATCACAACCATGTATTCATACAAGCATGTTATCAATCAATCAATCAAATTAATTAATCTTGATTATTAGTGATCATCCAATGTTCAAACAAAGATTTGATTTTTGTTCGAGTCAAACTCGTTTTGCGAACACGTACTCAAAGTACAATTTCTACGAATTAAATTAAATTACATAATTAAATCCAATTTAATACGTATTTAATTCTAATTCATTATTTAATTCCAAATTAAATATTACACATTTATTAACGAACCTTTACGACTTAAATTCCAAATTTAATCGCAACGGGACTCAAAGCCCGACTAACATCTAATGTTTTATTTAATTAAAGTCCAATGGGCTTTTAATTAATTTCTATAGGCGTGGACTTTTGATCAACTCGGATCAAACCGAACAACCAAAATCCAATCCGGGAGTTACCCCATAAGCCTTTAAATTAATTTGGCCCATTAGGCCCAATTTAATAATTAAGGTCCATTAAGTCATAATTGGACCTTTTGGATTCGGTTTTGGGCCTAATTGGATCCAACCAATTTTGCCTAAACCCAAATTTGTTACAACAAAGCCCAAAAGCCCAATTACAACCTAACAAGCCCAATTTCAAAAATCAAGCCCAAATTAATTAACTTATAAAATTCCAAATTTCACAATTAATTAACCTTAGTGTAATACACAATCAATTACCCAATTAACATTTCTAAAATATCAATTAGCCTAATTAATCATGCACTTTAACAACCAAATAGTGTCCAACACAATTCAATCAAAATCAAACCCAATTAACATGCTTTCAAGTCTCGGCAATTAGGGGTTTTTCAATTCGATTCGGTTTCAATCCAATTGAGTCCACAATCTTAATTTCCCAAGTCAATTCAATTCATCCAATGAATCAAACAACAAAATCACAATGAATTTCATGTCCTTAAAGATTCGGCCAAGCCACTTTAAAAGGGAAAAATGTTCCAAATCAAAATTCAATCCAATTGAACTTCAAAACAACATTAACCAATTGTTTTAAGTCATCCAATGATCAAACAAAACAAAATTACCAAGACATTAGGGTTATGCAATTTTCGGCCAAGCCTTAAATTTGGGGAAAATTGAATCCAATCCAATTTCATGAAATTGATCACACACAATCTCAATTAAACATGTTCTAAGCATACTTAAACATCCAATTCAATTAAAACATGCTCAAACACATTTTACCCAATTTCAAGTTTCATTTCAACCTAAAGAATTGGGGAAAATTGATCTAATCCAATTTTCTTGAAATTGATCATGCACAACTTCAATTCAACCTCATTCAAGCATAATGCATCAAACAATTCAACCAAATCATGCCTAAATCGAGTTTACCCAAATTAAAGTTTTGACAAAAAATAAGCAAATTGGGGAAAATCAATCCAATCAATTTTTTATCAAATTGATTACATACAACTCAAATTCAATCATATATAATCATCTTCAAACAATCAATTAGACAGAATCAAGCCAAAATCAAAAAGCCCCAAATTTGCTCAAGAACCCTAATTCGGTTTTCATGCAATCAAAGCTCTGATACCATTGTAAGTGTTCAAATCAAAGTCCCAAGGATCACAAAACATGCATAAAAACGACATATGAACACATCAAAGGAGGTGGCGGAATCAACTCACATTGAATTCGGTTTTGATGTTTGAAGAACAAGGTGCGTTTTTAAGCTCCCTCCAAGCTCGGCAATGGTTTCCTTGACAGTGGGCTGTGCGGTTTGGACTGGTTTGGCTTCCTCCATGTTCGGCCATTGAAGACCACCATTGAAGCTCCAAGCTTCAAGCTTTCCAAGCTCATAAATTCGCTGCCCTATCACCTTTGTATCACTCATGGTGTGCTAGCACTCTACATCTTCCTTGCTTCCCTTTAAATTCGGCAAACCAGAAAGTTTGAGAAGATGAAACGGTTCCAAACCGTGAAGGGAGGAAGAAGAGAAAGAGAGGGAAAAGAGATAGAGAGAAAAAACGTTTTGGCTCCCAAAATCCCAAAACCGTGTACTGTACACGTTAGTGGAGAGAGAGTAAAAGGCTTTTGTATATATGTCTTATTAATGTTTTACCAAGTAAATAAAATAAGATATATACTCAACTTTAATTCAAAAGCCAAAAAGGCAAGGAATAAAATAATGTTATATTCCATCTCAAGCCTTTTAAAAGCTTTCAATCATTTCACATCACTATTCACATCACATCTCTTCACTTTATTAAAGTGACAAGTTGTCAAGTCACATCACTCAAAGTGACAATTGATTTGACGATTGACGCGACTAGTGATTTGACGCTTGATGTGACTTGCGTGCCGCACTCGAATTCGAAATGCGAATGCGCTCGCAATCACTCTCGGGCTCGGGTTCGCTAATTCCAATTTAACGAATTTTCCGTCGCGTCGTAATTAAATGACTACGCCTAGCGAAATCACTATTCACGACGCTAACGAATTAATTCTAAATTAATTCGTTCGCCCGAATTAAAATCTAATTTTAATTCCGCGTCGAAATCCAATTTCTATTAATATATCGAATATATTAATTTTATCGATTAATTCCAAATTAATCGTTCTCTCTCTTTTAATTAATATTTTATCCCAGATAAAATATCTCCGCAATTAATCCCAGATTAATTTTCTCTCTCATCGAATTAATCCCAGATTAATTCTATCTCTCTCTTCTAATTAATCCCAGATTAATCAAAGTGCGAGTAATACGTCATCGGTGAATCTTCAGGAAGCGACCCATGAGATCTCCGGATATGTTGGCAGTAAATGCGATCGTCGGACTGTCCGAACACGTAAGTACCTCGTACTACGTTTATATCGATTTACAAAACAAGGTTGGCTTCTAGCAAAGCGCCATGCCTACCCAATTCTCCAGAAATATTCTTACAGGAATATATAGATCTGTATCAAGCTTAGTATACCGTAGTATTGTGTATATCGGCCCAGTATCGGATAATCACGTGCTAGGGCTGGGGCTGGATAAGTGTCTGCCCCGTCCGAACACATGTCGGATGTCTGGTAACATAGTCTCTATAATCGGATATACATGACCTGGTCACAATATCCCGATTGGTTGCGCAACACTCAAGAGCACTAGTACCGTATCCTGCGTGACATCATCTCCAAATGACTGAAGTCACACTTCCATATTGACATCACACCCAATACACTACGACTCTCTGATAAACCCAGAAGTGGTGTACACAGAACCGGTTAAAGCCCCCTACCACCAAGACCAAAGTTTATCGATTATCGTAAGTATTAGCGATGCAAGTCTCAGGTTAAGACTATACACACCTACCTCGATTTCGGCCTCCCATAGACACATAGTCATAATACCAATGGGATTCCGAGGGGTCTATCCAGAGCGAAGCTGTTTCCCGTACCATCGGTGAAACACGACCTCCTATCGCACTTGCATAAGTATCCAACACTTATATATATGAGAACTATGCCGTTGTGCCCTCACAAACGCGCACAAGTGCAATACTAGCCTATTCCGCATTATCGATGTCCAGTCTCGATAATACTACGGCTATGGATATTTAATGATTAAACCTTCGGGGACTGATACTGTCTCATATCATTCTCAGTCCAGGTACTAATCATAGGGACCTCTCTTCATTTATATATCTATGGTGATCTAATCACAAATGATGAGAGTGCAATTTCCTTGTCACATAGTTAATTGCTACAACAACACAATGATCTGTGCAAATAGTGACGCTATGGGTCATTTTGTCCAACACTGGGGTATTGAGAGAATTCTTACTATAACTGTGGATAATGCCAGTGATAATGTTGTTGCCATCCAACAGTTGGTGAGGAAGATGAGGACATGGAGGGGAGATGCATTGGTGCTTAATGGAGAGTATGTGCATATGCGGTGTTGTGCTCACATATTAAACTTAGTTGTGTCTGATGGTCTGAAAGAATTGGATGACAGCATTATAGCAATTCGCAATGTTGTTAAGTATGTGAGATATTCTCCATCAAGATTGGAAGTATTTAAATCGGCGGTAGCACGTGAGAGGATATAGAGCAAGGGAAGTGTCATCTTAGATGTTCCTACTAGGTGGAATTCCACCTACTTAATGTTGAATGCTGCATTAGACTTCCAGAATGCCTTTAATCGAATGATTGATGATGATGGTCACTATGCTCCATATTTTAGAGATGATGAAAATATGAGCAAAATGATTGGGGCCCCTATAGATATAGATTGGGAGAAAGCTCAATACTTTGCTGATTTTTTGGAGATTTTTTATGATGCAACGAATATGTTCAGTGCCTCGTCAACCGTCACCTCTTGTTTCACTTACAATGAGATTTATAAGATTCATACTAGCTTGAAACCTGGCGGGTAATGAACATCCTCTTTTGCATGAGATGGCCATATCTATGAAGATGAAATTTGATAAATATTGGGAGACCACTGTCAAAATAAATAAATTGTTGATTGTCAGTACTATTCTCGATCAACGGCGTAAGATGACATTTGCTTCTGTTTGCTTTGGTATACTTTTTGATAATGATACTATTTTGATGGAGGAAATGAGAAAGTCCACTAGAGATTTATTGAAAAGATTATACGATATGTATAATGAATGGTATGGCACAAATGGGTTGTTTATTGATGGTGATAGATTAAGGGTTGGTGGTGTAACTGTGTGTTGGTGTATATGAGTCTAGTGGTGGAATGACACAATCTCAGTCGTTTGTTAGACCGCGAGCACAAGATAGAATGCGTAAGCGCAATACAATTGTGCAACCTGATGATCCGTTTCAGGTTTTTCAGACTAGTCATGTCATTCATCAAGAGGAAAGTACTGAGGTTGATATGTATTTGATGGAACCCTATGAGACTAGTCGTGACCCTAGCTTTAGCGTTTTGATGTGGTGGAAAATAAATACTGGTAAGTATCCGATTTTGGCTAGGATTGCTTGTGATATTTTTGCAATGCCAGTATCGACAGTGGCATCTGAATCAGCATTTAGTACGGGCGGTCGTGTTCTTGATAGTTTTCGTAGCTTATTAACTCCCGTAATGGTCGAGGCTCTAATTTGCACTCAAAATTGGATACGGAATAAGCTTACAATTGACAAAACCAATGAGGTTGAAGCCATGCTATTGGAGGCTGAGTACTACGAAAAGCTTGAGGAAGGTAAAAAAAAAACTTATTATTTTGTTTTGTTAATTATTATTGTGAATACCATAAAATGCAAACTTATAATAAGTTTTTTTTTCTTTGAAGAATATCGTAAAGTACAATCTGAATCACAATCACTGGGTCATGTTGCTGGCAGTGGAGTTTGAGTCAAATTTTGTAAGTCTCTCTCTCTCAAGTTTCAATTATTCATGACAATTTCAGTAGTCTTTTGCTATTTATTTATATATTCATTCATTTTTTTGGAAAGTGGTAACTGATTAACACGCTGTACTCAAAAGTCATCTTAGACTCTGAGAACCTATTGAACTTGGACTTGATACATGATATTTTTTTTTTTGTTTCGAGTCATTCTACATGCAGCATGATTTAAAGCATTATGCATGTAATTAGTAAAATGAATTTTTTCACCAAAGCTTAAAGAAAGATGTGCCATACAAGTTAATTTGGCAATTCTTCTCTATTTTTTTGCATCAGAATATTTAAATAAATCTACAGCACTCGTACCTCTACTAGATGATGCGTACCTGGCCATTTGAGTTTGCGTCGTATCAAGTCCAAGTTCAACCGCATGATGTATTTCCATGTGCTTGATCATATTGCTGTATCCACCAGAAAATTTGTAGGAAACCCCACAATGGTTGCAAACTACTCTTGAACCTTCATCGGTATCGTCTAAATGAAAATGAATTTTGAAAACATCTACGGAACGAGACTTAACTTCTCTTCTCCGTGATTGTGAACCGACACTAGGGCCGCTTTCTTGGGTTAGCATATTTGACATTATGTTATCAGATGAGCTTGCTATTTTTTGTTTAAGAAATGAGTAAGAAGAATAAGAAAATTGAGAATGATAATAACTAATTTGTTATTATAAATGAGAGAATTGAGAATAAGAGAATTGTAGGAATTGAGAGAGTTAGAAATTGGTGTGTTGAAATAATGAAAAATAACCCATATTTATAGAATTTTAGAATCTTTTTTGATACCGAAAATGCCCCCAAAAATAACCGTTTTATTACCGTTATTAGGGGTATGTTAGGAATTACAATAAGAAATTTTTTTTTTGTCGTTGGCCATTTTTTTATTTAGGGGCAGGGAGTCGTTGGCTCCATGCCCCAGCCCAACGGCTAGTAGCCGTCGGGGAGTGTTCCTGTTGGAACCCTACGGTTCTGGTTGGAACCGTTGAGGATCGAACCCTAACCGAACCGGAACTGTGGCCGAGTCTACCCAAACGTATCCGAAGCAGACAAATGTATTACGTTGATAAGGAATTTATCCTTTTTATAACAAGTCAGCTTTTTTGAAGGTACATATTTTCATGGCCCTACCAACGACACTTTTATCCGTTTTGAGTACTGTCGAAGTAAAACTTAATATTTCCTTTTATAATTTTATTCAATGAGTATGAGTGTGCATTAATCACTTTTAACCGATTAACCGAACCATTCCGAAAATTTTTTTAATAATGGTTCGGTTATTGTGATTAAATCGATTTTTACGGTTAAAATTTTTAACTTTTTCGATTATTCGGTTCTGTTACGGTTATGAGATTCGTATAATTGAACCGATTGATTAACCGAAATTAAACCCTAATTTCATGGTTATATATATATATATATATATATAGGGAAATAACAAAATTTCACCCACTCACCCATCCAGCCGCCGCCGACTCAAACAAAATTCTCTTACTCACAAACAAAATCATTCTCCTTCAACTGAATTAACTCCATTCTCCTTCAAACAAAATTCCCCAAAATTAATTCGATTTATCCTTCTCATAGAAAACCCAAAATCCCAAAATACATTCACCTTCAACTCTACTTCTATCACAAAATCAACGTATTTTTCTCAAAATAAAATCATTACAGAGTCTTGGAATGTTTGAAGGTACGTTGTTCATGTTGTCTATCTCAAAATATAAGTCAGCTTGCTTTAGTGCTCCCGTAGCAGTACCATATACCATCTCTAGGTTTTTTTGTGTAAATTGCATGTTTGATTTATAGAGATGAAGAAAGAGAATAGAATAGTCATTGGACTTTAAATTCATGCATGGATGCAAAATTAACTATCAATTTTTGTTATCAGTTTTTTTTTTTAATTGAAGATATTATAGACATCTTGGCATGCAATGTGAAAACCAATAGTAGACTGT
>SKCR01040370.1:0-57377 GCA_019454045.1 Zanthoxylum bungeanum
TTTACAAGTTCTGATCAATATTGATAATGAGTAATTACATTTTTGGAGATTTTTTTTTATTTTTTTATTTTTTACCTTATAATAAATCAAATTATTGACCCAATTGATGAACAAGTCATACTAATCAATGTACCATAAGTTAGGTTTCAAGTACTAGCTCACCAAGTCATAGCCAAAATTCAAAAGCACTTTATGGCACATGCAATTGATCTTCAATTTATAAAAGGCAAAAGACTTGAGCTCCTTTGATTTTTACTGAATTAATAAGCCAAAACAAACCCCTTTTAAAGGTGCAATTAGACAGGCAAATCAAGTGGAATCCTTGGTCTTTTATCTTACTTTTTATTGTGATCCTTTTGTCACTGGCCCAAATTTCACTCCCAATCAGCTGCTTACTTGACTTCAAAAGTCTTTTGAAAGATGACAATCAAGTTAAAGAGGAGTTTAATTTGGGAATTTTGTCCACACTAGAAAATGGGACAAGATTCAGAGTTCAGACACATGTGGGGACCCTTTGAAATTTCATTTTGAAAGACAAATTATCAAGTCTTTCTTGGTTTGGTGGTTAAATTTAGTCCTCTAGTAGTGATCAGTGATCACTAGCAACTCATATCTGTCACAGGGATTTTTCAGCCTTTGAAACAGAGTGTTCATCTACCATCACTTCTCAAGGAATTTTCTAGGGGCACAAAGTGCAATACTCCAACCAGACTTGTGGGATCCCAAGATTTTAGGGCTCACGGATAACCCTAGAACAGCCTACGCAGGCGGCCGGTTAGGATCTTCGAAGCTAAAAAAAATTAATATTCATTGTAATAAAAAAAAACCGAAAAATCTATTTTATCATTAGAGAGTCGCATATTTTAGAAACTCAAAACTCAATGTCGCCCGGCTACAAGATGAGCTGCCTAAATTATGTTCAACTGCTTTTTGAAGGCATCTTAACAAAACATGAATATTTGACAGAAGAGATACACAGAGCCCACCTTTAAACAAAACATGAATCACACTTATCACTCGTGGAAGAACAAGTTATTTGGACCCATCAATGAAATCTTCAAGAGATGGCAAAAACTTTCCAAGTCAGTGAACAAGAATGCCAGAATGCAGGAATGCTGACACACAAATGCAATGATTTAAAAGAGAATGAGAGATGATAATAAAAATAGAACAGAAGAAAACATGCCGTAAACATTATGACAATGAACATTGGTCTCCACTTTCTCAGGTTTCCTTACACCCAAACACACGCCCAAATCAATTAGATTTAGAGCAATACTGAGTGGGAGACATGAATTCAACAGTATTTGACCTGAACCCATCAAATGACCCCACCATTGATTCCATCTAAAAAGCTGGACAGAGTGTTCTTTAAGTATAAAATCTTTCAATTTCAGATCACTAATAGAGATATTGTTCATGGAATTAACGTGAAGGATAAATAAAAAAGATAGCTCATCACACAAGGCTTCCCACACTATAAACTATGGGGAAGATTCAATACATACATTGTTTCCGCGACTCAAACCTACGATCTTCATGTCATAATGGAGTAATCTTACCATTACACCTGGGTTCATCCTAATGTCATGGAGAAGTAACTTACTTATATCAACATGGTATGGTAATCACTTATTATGACTGCATTTTGCTTCTAGAAAGCAGATATTTGTTCTACACATAAAATTACTCTCCAAAATTTTGAAAAGCTGACCATGTTTAATGCTTTTGACACAGGTAGCAGTTGGGAGATGAATATAAATTGAGGCAAGTGATAAAATGCTTACCAGAAAAGGTAACTTCACAACAATTCCTTATATGCACACGTGTTCAATAAACAGTGACTGGAACAGTTATTGAAAATCAAGGTAACATCCAAGAACAAAAACAACACTGTCCCACTTCTAAAGGATCTGTCTCAAGAAAGCCTTCCATCTTACTCTAGCCAGAGAACAATTTTCACAAATTTTTTTGTTCATCCCTCTATTCAAACTCTATGATGGCCTATGAAGAACAATAAAAAAAATCTGTACAATGTATTTAATAGCCTACCATGTTTGCCAATACGGAAGCAAATACTTATTCATATTAGAAATCACTTGTCTTGTTTTATCATGTATGCTTTCAATACTTCTCCCTCCTTCATTTTCTAAATGTCCCTAAAATGGTTTCTAAGTGCAGTTATATTAGCCATCATTCACTATTTTGCCCAACCTAAGATTCACAGACATGATTAGCTGGCCTATTCACAGCAAACTCATCTGCCACCAGCATATTTCTAACGTGATCAAGAAGCCCAGTAAGTTCTCTATGAACATAACTAAAATGCTCCTTGGAGATCAATGACTGTCTATCGAGTTGCAGCAAGAGAATGACAAGCCTGAGCACATTCATCACTGCTGATTTGAGCATTTGGATCTTCCATTGGAACTATGGAACTATCTAATTGCCAAAGTAGCAGAAGATTTTTTTCCTGGAAATTGAACGTACTTCTTCACTACCATGTCGGCATAAAATTCCAGAATGTTCAAATTCCTGACATGAACACTGAATTTGCTTATCTTCAGGTATCCAAATCACAAGATACGTCCCATTCATTTTTTTGTAATGTCGCACAAGATATGAACTTCTGTAAATTACAAGCAAACCGTGAAAATTCGCCAGATCAAGGTGGGAAAAAAACTCCATATGCATATATCAATCATTAATCGAAGTTTTCACATTTTCTCAAACAATAGGGTGCAAGTCACAGAGAAAAGAAAGGAGTTGAAAATGAAACAGACTCCATTCAAGTAAACGACGAAACAAACAAATAAAAATCAGAAATAAGCTAAATTAAATTTAGATTGATATAGAGAAAACTAAATCAATATAATGAATTCAAATTCCCGATTATGTACTTTCAAATCACAGCATAAAATACTGGTAAAAGATAAAGGAAAATAAAACATACCCAATTCATAAGAAATATTTCTCTATTAGCTTAAGATTGATTGCTTATCACAATTAAAAAACCAAAGACTAAAAATAAATCATCATGAAAAATGTAGGTAAAAACAAAACATATCCACTTCATACCAGACATTTATAATCACAAAAACAATAATCAAAATATGAACTTGGAAGCGAAATAAATACTGGGAAAATGGAACTTACCGGTGTAAATTAATTACTGCAAAAAGAAGCGCTTTAAAAAGCAATTCTACTCTACCTTCAAGTATTTTGTAATAAACTAGACGTAAAGACCCAAAATTTACTCTAAGAAATGAGATAATTATTATTACTGAAGATTAAGTTTATAGGTATTTTTGTCTTAGTATTTAGGATCTGAGTTCCAAATCCTCAGTTCAAATTCAGGTGGTTTTTTTCTTGCGAGAATTTAAAATAATATTCATTTTATCTATTTTATTTAAGTTCAGACAGGATGCTTTGACGACAGACAGATTTATAACGTTTTCAAAAAATATATTTAATTACGTATCAGGAAGAGTAACCCTGGTTTCCTCTGTTGTTTTTGCTTTGGGTTCATCGTCTTTCATTTTGACGACTTGTTTTTGTCCAAGTCCACAAGGCCCGGTCCGGGTTGAGTCGATTCCGGTTTATTACCTACTCTGAGTTTAGCTTCAACTTTAATTTAATCAAGTTTTCTTGCTTGCTTAATGCGTATGTTCCATTCATTAACCAATGACATAAAGCCATGTGTAGTTCTTCAGTACTAACAGGTGCATTGATATGTGATGCACCAACAGGCAAATGCCCCCCAAAAGAAAAAGCACAACTGAGAGGCAAATGGTCACTTGGGCTATTAGTCATATGCTGTTTTAGATAAGGTTAGAATCCTGAAATACAAAAATCTGTGTGCCACCCACAACCATATCCAAAACTATTTAACATAATCTATATGATTGTCAAGAGACGGGCAAAGAGAGCTACCATTCATGCAATTTCTGTTAAAATGGCAGCCAAAGTGGTCCTCTGTTCTTCTCTCAGTAGCAAAGTTTCATAATCCATTCACTCACTACTCCCTGAATTCTTCATTCAAGCCAAGGGTTAATGGTCATTTCAAAGTCCATGCAAACTTAGGTGAGTGATAGCTAGCTTCTCATATTTGCATTGATTTACATTAGAATGTACCTTCATTTTTGTTGCGATCTTTTTGGTGGTTTGGTGCTACTAGTGGGAAGTGATGGAGAGATCAAGCCAAAGGGCCAAAGGAAGTTTGTAACAAGAGAGGAAGAACCACACCAGTAAGCATTGTAGCCCAAAACTTGCTGGAATAACTTTTAGCATTATAATTAACCCATTAAACGTAAATAATTAGAAGTTTGATTTAGAGGGCTTTGGTGAGTGTGTACAAAAATGACATCAAAACTACGTCGTTTTGAGTTCCTTCTTTATCAAAACGAATGTAGTTTTGGTTATATTTTCTATCCCCGTTTAGTCCCTGTTTTGTTTCTCTATCATTGCTCTTCTGGCAAACAGCAGGAGAAGGGGAATGGGAGAATCCCATGAAAACACCTATTCCTTATATATTAATATTTGGTATGTCAACTCCTTTTGTAATCTTGGCCATTGCTTTTGCCAATGGCTGGATTAAAATGCCCGTTCGATGAATTAGTAGTACTGCAACACAAAGAGAGACAAGATAATATGATCATTTGATTTTGGTAATGTGAAATTGTCACTTTTGATTCAATAGTTCGGGTTCTCATATGCAAGCAAATGTTTGTGGTTTGTAACACTTGTTTTGAGTATCTATGTTCTTGTTCTCTGAGCATAAACCACAGTTAAAAACAAAAGCCAATGGATGTATCATGGTGCCCAATCTCTGAGTTCATCGTAGACTAGTTAAATTCCAATAATCGCAATAGAAACATAATGCGTGCTTACAACTTGAACTAAAAGTAAGTACTTATTCATAAATATGGAAACGCCTTAGTATGTTTCTACTGCAAATAATACTACTTTAGCTTCAACTAGCTGTTTGCTTAACCTACCATATGCAACAGCAGTAGAAATTTTTTGACAAAGCTACTCGTATGAACTAAACCAAATCTGGATATTAAAAGTCAGCAATGGATTCACCATGGTGAAGGCTTGTATAATACGACAGTCACATACTTTTGGCGAAAGCGATGTGTAATTCCAATCGCCACAGGCTGCGTGCCATTGTTTGTTTTGGATGTAAAGGTGGTTCAATGCAGTATTGCCGTGTGTTGAGGCCATGGCAGAGATTCGCCACTACTAGAAGATGATGGATGTCTAAAAATATGTGTTTTTGTGTTTTGTACTGTGTATTAGCCTCCCCTCTGAATTTGGACGAACTGTTATATTTATAATAGAGTCTGGAGGCCATTAGGATTTTAGAAAACCCTAAAAATTAAATCCTGGATCGCATCTCTTTCTTCCGCAGTGCTGCAGCCCTAGTTAAGTGGCGCATGGGCGCCACGGTCTCGGGAAAATGTATGGCAGCATCAGGCTTGAGGTGCCATGGCGCCTTGAGTAATTGGAATTTGGGGTGCCAAGATGCCATGAGTAGTGGGGATTTGTGGCGCCAAGGCGCCATGAGTAATGGAGCCATGTGCCCTATTTGTTCAAAGGCGCCTTGACGCCTTGTTTGTTCTTTCAACTGGCGCCATGGCTCAAGTAAGTAGGCGCCATGGCGCCTTGTTCTCGGGATTATGTATTGCACTTGTTTCCGCTGCTCCCGTGCGTGTCTGATGCATTCGAATTTTCCCAAAACACGTGCAAAAATCCCAAGATCTATGTATTAATGTCCATATAAATAAAATATAAAATAAACTATGAATGACATTAAATATCTCGGAATATAACAAAATAATAAGCTAAAGATGTCGGAATAAGTGGGTACAAACCACCCTTATCACCTGTAAAAACTAACACAAAAAATAAAACACGCCAAATCTGAATATATACACAAATTTCTTGGGTTCCCTCCCAGCTAACACTAAGATTAACGTCGCCAGATAGACATGACTGATGAGCGGAAAATATATCAATATTTACCGCCCCTTTTTACCTAATATTTTGTTTAGTTTCTCGGGTTTGATGAATGTTTTGATGTGCTTTATGTGTTTTGTAGATAAATAAAATATTGGAATTTAATAGAATCAACTCGGGGCTAAAACGATGAAATTCGGAGCAAAAAATGGCGAAAAACGGAAATTTAGTATACGCGTCACGAAGTGCAGTCCGAAATTTCAGTTTTGCGCAAGTTTCGTATTTTGGAAATAAATTTTTCATCTGGTATCCGATTAAGCTGATTCAAGTGCCAAATTAAAGAAGACACAAAGATCTACAACTTTGAAGATTTAAGTATTTTCGAATTCTGAAGTTTGGAAGGCCGAAATTGATGAATAGTCCAATGTATTTTGTGTAATTACTATAGTCATTTTCAAAATATAAAATAAAATTAATAAAATAAAAAAGTAAAAATTGTCAAACTTCCACCAAACATGCTTCCATGTTTGGTGGAGCTATTGGTGGAGTAATTGGTGGAAAAATTGGTGGAAGCCTTTAGATTTTCTTATAAAAACCAAGCTTAACTTTGTAAAATTTTCAAGCTTTCTTTAGAGAAATTTCTCCATGAAAACCTAAAGGAAGTGTCTTGTTTATTATTTAAGTTTTCTTATATTTTCTTTTTATTTATTTAATAAAATTATTTGTGTTTTCTTTTACAGCATGAGCAGGTAATCTCATTCTGCTGGGGTGAAGAGGTAAGACTTTTAATATAATAAATTAGATTAATCTCCCTTATTTTAATTAAAATTTGAATTAATCATTGCATAATTGATTCAAAATCATTGCATTTCATGCTATATACCTCACGGCATCTTTAGGGTTTTTATGTCTGATTTCGTTTTCAATCCGATTGAATTACAAATCAACATTTCCCAAGTCTTTTAAGTCATCCAACGATCAAAAGAACAAAAAATACCATGACCATTAGGGCAACTGAACTCTCGGCCAAGCCTAGGTTTTGGGCAAAAATTGATCCAATCAACTTTTCATGAAATTGATCATATATAACACCATGTTATTATCATTCAAGCATACTCAATCAATCAATTTTATCAAATCATGCTCAAATCAATTTTACCCAAATTTTACCCTAATATTTTTCATGCTCAAATTAGGCTCAATGATACCATTGTTGGTTTCTAATATAGTCCCAAGATCAATTTGAACAATGAAAATGAATGAATACTCAAAGAAGAATGGCGGAAACATACTCACTTTGATCGGTTTTGGATGCGATGAACACAAGCCCTTGCTCCATGAAGCTCTCGGCCAAGGTCCTCATTGTGCTCCTTGAGTTGTCTTCAAGCTCCAAGCTTTGTGATGAGATTCCAAGCTCATGGGAAAAATTTCTCTATCACCTTGTATTGATTCTTTAGAGTGCTAGCTCTTGGTAATTTTTGCCACAAAAATCACCATTTCATTCCTTGAACTTTCGGCCATGGAAGAAGTTTGGGAGAGAAGCATTTTTGTTGAAATGGGCGTGAATGATGGATAAGGAAAGAGAGAGAAGATGAAAGTTGTGTATATGTTTTCTAAAAACAAAAACAATTACCAAAATTCAAAATTTTGGTACAAGACTTTAAAGTCTTCAACCACCTCCATCAATCAATGAATAGTGACTGGTTGTCAATCAATAAAAAGTGACAAGACATCCATCACTTGAGTGACTAATGATGTGACGCGTTATGTTACTTGTGGGCCCCACTTGATTCGAAATACGAGTGAGCCTGCAAATACTCTCGGGCTCGGGCTCGCTAATTCCGAATTAATGAATTTTTCGTTGTGACGTAATTAAATCAAATTTAATAAAATAATTATGCCTAGCAAAATTACTATTCACGTCGCTAGCGAATTAATTCTAAATTAACTCGTTCGCCCGAATTAAAATCTCATCTTAATTCCGCGTCGAAATCCAATTTCGTTTAATATATCGAATATATTATTTTATCGATTAATTCCAAATTAATCGTTCTTTCTCTTCAAATAGTTTTTTATCCCAGATAAAATATCTCCGTAATTAATCATAGATTAATTTTCTCTCTCATCTAATTAATCCCAGATTAATAATGTTCAAATGATACGTCATCGGTGAATCTTCGGGAATCGACCAAAGAGATCCCTGGATATGTTGGCAGTAAATACGGTCGTCGGACTATCTGAATACGTACGTACCTAGTACTATATTTTTACCGATTTATGAGACATGGTTGGCTTCTAGCACAGCACCATGCCTACCCAATTCTCCAGAAATATTCTTAATGGAATATATGATTTTTGTCAGGTGTAGTATACGTAGTATTGCGTATTGCGATCTAGTATCAGATATCACATGTTAGGCTTGGGGCTGGAATTGTGTCTGCCCCGTACGAAGCACATATCGGATCTCTGGTAACTAGTCTCTATAATCGGATAAACATGACCTAGTCATATTATCCCAATGACTGCAGTACATAAGAGTACTAGTTCCGTATCCTACGTGATCATCATCTCCACTATAACTGAAGTGATACTTCCATCTTGACATCACACCCAATACACTATGATTCTCAATATACCCAGAAGAGACGTACACAGTGTAGGGGTATTTAGGGGGAATATCCGGTAACGCAGCGGAAGCGGCGGAAGATCGTATCTTCCGATTTCAAAACTTTTTCTCGGATTAATTAAATAAACATATTTATTTAATATTCCAATAATCAAATTATGAAATAAAATTCAATAAATCATATTTAGGTGAATTTACCAAATTACCCTTACTTTGGTATTTTGTCCATTTTAGTCCGAAATTGATCTAATCAATTTTGAATGATTCTAAATTATTTCTAAGATGAACTTAGCATGTTCAAAACATCAAAACACCAAAAGCAACCAAATCCCCAAATTTGACTCACTTGGCCGAATGCCTTCCAAAGGTGGCAATTTGTGCACTTTGTCATTTCATGCTTCAAAACACATCAAGATGTAATCCAATCAACATGAAACTTTATATGCATCATATACACATCCAAATACACAACATATATGAAAACCCCCAAATTTGGAATTGGTCATGAACCCTAATTTTTCAATTTCTTCAAATTGGACAAATTAGACCAAATTGGTTAAATCAATTACTTTAATCATGTTTCTTCCATCCAATCAAAGTCTCAACACAATGAAACAACTCAAGATCAAATCTAGGTCATCTAAGAGTGGGTCAACAACTCTAGATTAGCAACATGGTTTCCAAAACCTTAAAAGAAAGCTTATAACTACAATAGTCACAACCTTCCTTCATCATACATGCTCAACACTTCCATCAAAACTTCCATCAACAAAAACACAAGGAATAAAGAAAGAAATAACCTAAGAACATCATATGTTAAAGCCTAGATCCTAAGGAACATTTTCATTTCTAATAGCAAGTTGGAAAAACTTACTAAAATCTAAGCTTTCTTTGATTTCTTCTTTCTTTCTCACAAGCTTCCTTTGCTTCCATTAATGGAGTTTTTCTTTTAAAGTGTATTAGGTTAAGAAGAATGAAATGAAAAAACAATATATACTTGTATCAAAATGGCCTTGGCCGAAATTCACTAAAGGAAATACAAGTTTTGTAATTTTAATTTCATTTCACTTTACATTTAATCAACTTGCATAAATATCTTAATAACACTTTATTAGATATTTAATTAAGTCAACAAATGCAACTAAGAATAATATAACTCTTATATTTAAGTGTATGGCCGAAATTTATAAAGAAATAAAGGAAAAAGATATTTTTATTTTTCAAACAATTTTGAACAAATATCTTAAGAAGTCAAAATCAATTTGACAACCTTTTCCTTTAATGTAAAGTCAAACATTTACATTTATAATCATTTCCTAACTTTATCATTTGGTGATATATTTATATTTTAATTATATTAATCATTTAACAATTAAATAAATAATTAATTAATTAAATACAAATATATCAAATATATGTATTATATTTACTTTAAATATCTCAAATACATATATTGATGATATATGTCAAATACCTTTATTTGACTATTTATTAATGTGTATTTAATAATATCATATATTAAATACAAATACACATTAATTAGGAAATGACGGTTCGGCCCGTTCGCATGTATTTTTCGTTTAACGATTAAACGATTTATAAATAATCATCATTATTCATAAATGTTGCTCTAGTGCTCTACGAGTATGTTTCATTATTGAGACTCTCTAGATTCAGGTATATCCGTCACGAAATCCAATCTCATGTCCATAATCTATCCACCCGTAGATTATGACGATCACAGATAAACTAGCTGAATCATACAGGTCGAGGTTATTGCATACGTATAATCCCTCCGTCACAGGTATCCAGATAATCCCAGAGATATAGATGTAAACGTCAAATCTCTATAGGTATTATCTCGTCGACGTATCTATTAGCAATCTCTAAATAACACTCGGAACTTACTTCCGATGTATACTGTGGCCACAGATTTAACAGACTGCTAAAAATATATGGACTACCTATGCTCTGTACACAGAACTGACGGATCCTATCTTGACACACACAGGATATCCTGAGGATCGATCCACACCCAACGAACAGGCGGAGGTCTGATCTAAATAGATCGGTGACGTGACTGCCATCTAAGTGTGGAGGATGTCTCATACATCCACAGTGGTCTCTCAAGTCGAAGGACCACTATGCTACTCAACCCGAGAAGATTCTTATTGACGTTGGTGTACCATCCATTAAGAATCTTCGGTGAGCCGTTCAGTGTTTATCCACTATAAACACCTACACGTCTATACGAGTCTCCCTAGACTCATGGTTCATTGGGATAAACCATCGGACTAAGTCTCGATATACAACATGTACTGGTCTCAACGGATTTGACTAACCGACCCGTGTTAGCAAATCTTGACCAGGAACTATGTTTGATAATATACATATAGCAGTGACACTTCCCAATGTCAATTACAAACTAACTTTGTAACTGTGTACTGCATTATATATTATCGGGTCTTTGTCTAATATATACATATCACTAAACCACATTTAGTTTCAATCTAATCATAATCAGATCGAATACGTATATAAGAACAAGAGGTGCAACCATAAATAAGTAATATTATGGAATAAGGGGATGTTCGTATTCATGAATCAGACATAAATATGGTCCAGATTGGCGCTCTGAGCACCAACCCCAACACACAGAACCTGTTAAAGCCCTGGACGACCAAAACCAAAGTATATTGATTGTCGCAAGTATTAGTGGTGCAAGTCTCAGGTTAAGACCAAATACACCAGCCCTGATTCGGACTTCCATAGACACATAGTTATACTACCAATGGAATTCCGAGGGGTCTATCCAGAGCGAAGCTGTTTCCGTACCATCGGTAAACACAATCTCCTATCACACTTGCATAAGTATCCAATACTTAATATATGAGAACTATGTCGTTATGCTCCCACAACGCGTACAAGTGCGATACTAGTCTATTCCGCATTATCGATATCCAATCTCGATAATACTACGACTAAGGATTACTTAATGGTTAAACCTTCGTGGATTGATATTGTCTCATATCATCTCAATCCAGAACTAATCATAAAGACCTTTTATCAATTATATATATCACGGTAATCCAATTACAAATGATAAAAGAGTAATTTTCTTTGTCACATAGTTAATTAGTACAACAGCACCATGTTCTGTACAAATAGTGATGATATGGGTCATAATTGTCCAACAGTACAAAAGATGTGATGCCATTCCTTAGTTTTACTGTTCTGGCTGGTGGAAAGCACTTTGCAAGGAATTTGATGGCTAGAGTATTCCAAGTTGTGATGGAGCCTGCTGGTAGTGAATATAGCCAAGCTTTTGCTCCGTCTTTCAAAGAATATGGGAAAACAACCAATCTCATTGCTTCTTCAGCTCATCAGTTGTAATTGAAAGTGCCGCAAACTTCCAGGAAGTTACTGATGTGGGCATTAAGATCTTAAGTTGCACTTCCCCCCAAACTGAACTGACTGTTGAAGCATCTGAATGCATGTTTGATATCAAATGCATTTGCTGTTAAGGGAAGAAATACAATACAAGAAATGAATCCGTCAACCACCGGAATGGTTATGTCTCGAATGGGAAGAGGTGGTGCAACTTCTAAAGGTTCAGGTTCCATATTAACAATTGCTTCTTACCCTTCTCGCCTTTCCCTTCTCAACTTTCTGATGGTTCTTTCAATTTTTGGGTCAAGCGATCAGAATTCAAAGCTTTCTAGTTCGTCTCATATAGTGTCTGAGAATCTGAAACACAAGAAAACACAAACAATAAGTAAAAAGAAATTAGACAAAAGTAAAGGTATCTAACCTCAAAACTAATAGTGAAAGATAAATAAGTCCCAGACAACGGCGCCAAAAACTTAACCGGTGTATAATCACACGCGTCTAAAGTAATCGCACGTACCGTTCAAGTAGTATAAAAAGTATCGATCCCACAAGGACTTAATACCTAAGCTATTAATTTTATGAGGTCAAATGATTACTAGTATCTAACAGATTGAATGTTTGATTGGAATAGTGACTTTAACAACTAAATGAAATAGCGCGAAAGTGCGTTGAGGAAAATAGAATATTATAAAACTATCCAAGGTTGTGATTTCTTCCAATATCTTTTAAAAGATGAAGTGGTTATTTCATGTTTGTGTAATATATTAGTTTACTAACCTGGAACACAAAATTATGCATAAGCCTCTTCCGATGGTCAGATATAAATACCCAGTGTAACCTAATTAATCATATTCCTATGTCAACCAAATTACATGGATTCATTAAGATTAAGTTCTAATTGTGGTTACCCCCTCCCGAAAGGTATATGTCTATCCTGTAAGGAAATCTAATAAAGAGTTATCTATTCTCAATGAAGATCGTGGGCTATTAAGTCTAAGGCTGAAACCTAAAATTCCCTTGTCAAGTTTATTTTAGATTTAGCAGATCAATCTTATTAGTGGTCAGTTGACAAGATGCATTAAGCTTAAAACTTAATAAGTAAACCTTTAAATTACTCAAACTATAAAATAACCCATTATAAATTGGTAATATTGGATTCCATCACAACCCTAGATAACGAGCTTAGCTACGACACATATTTACAACTAATAAAAACTTAAATAAAATAAAAGACATAAAGTAAAATGCTGGAAAGTAAATAAAGAAAATTACAATAAAAAAATGCTAGGGTTAGAGGGTCCACTTTTATTACTACTATTATAGATATCTCCCTTAATATAATATATTAACTTGTGTGATATTACCAACCAGCCATATAGGCGGTAACCTGATTAAATCAAATTAATTTTAATTACCGACCGACCAATATAGCGGTATCTTTGCTTAGTCAGATTAAAACCAATTTAATATCAATTACCAACCGGCCAATATAGCAGTATCCTTATTAAGTCAAGTTTTAAGTAGTTGTTATATTATAATTAAGGGAGATTAATCTAATAGTAATAATAAAAGCTTTACCTTTCACCTTAGCAGGGGGAAGTTACCTCCTCATTGGTGAATAGTAAAAATTGAAAAAGTAAATAAAGTAAATTACTATTACAAAAAGTAAATAAAATTAATTACAGAATTGAAATTAAACTAAACTAGATACAAACTCCTTATTTACTCAGAGATTTATAGAGAGGAAGGTACATCTGAAACTGAAATTTCGAGCTGAATTTATAGAGGTCGATGAGCCTTTCGCGTCGCGACGCGAAAGCCTTGCGTGTCGCGATGAGCCGCATTTTCTGGCCCCAAATACGGCACATTTTCCGGATCTGCTGACACTTGGCAAGGTGGCTGGGAGCTTAATGATTGTGCTGATGTGGCGATGACGTGGCAATAACGTGGCAATGTGGATTATCGGCACTATAGGATTGCGACACGTGGAGTGCGATGATTGGCTGATGATGATGTGGCTGACACGTGGTAAGCTGACTTGGCATGTGGCTGATGTGGATGACACGTGGCGATGGCGATTGTCGGCACCATAGGATGATGACACGTGGCATGACACACGTTAACAAAATCGCTGAGATGTTGACACGTGGCAGGCACATGTTAGCAACCGGCTCATGTTAGATGACTTCATCAGATTGTGACACGTGACACGACGCATTTTAGAATGAAGCGACGCAAGTTAGCACAGGCCGGCACATTAGGTGTCGTGACGCAGGCAGCGCGTCGCGACGCACAAAATGACCATTTTGCTCTTTTTGTCTATTTTCATTTTTTGGCCCCAAATTACCTCTAGAATGTCCTGAAACTTTATTTATCTACAAAATAACACAAAACACATCAAAATATTCACAAAACTCAAGAATCTATGCAAAATATTAGGTCAAATGAATGAGAAATAGTGGTACATTTACCACTCATCATGATGCTTTTAATAAGTTTTACTACCAAAACATATTCACAAAAAGCTAGTATTTGTTAATTTCCACACAAATAACAAATAGAATTCAACTTCTTTAACTATCTTATTCATCTTATTATATCTAAATCTAATATATCAAGTATACGAATGAAATAGATAATTAAGACCTCATTTTATAGGTTTACAAACCTGATTTTTACAGTAATCAATCATAACGTAAGAGATAATTAAGATATCGTCGATGGAGATAAAATGAAATTTCATAACAATTTATTCTTTTTTATAATTTTGCATGGTAGTGATAAATTTTGAGTGATGCTACTGGCACCCCTTTAAAACTTCAAATTTCCACGAAATTAATATTTGACTTTGTCCCCACTCTCAAAAAGATCAATTTCCCCAACGACTTTGACTTGGAGTGTTCCGGATAAACCACATACTCATACATCTCGTAGAAGATAAACTTCTAAATTTCCACAAATGACTTGACTTGGAGCAATTCGAATTATTTAGAAATATTTTTACAGTAATTTCAAGTTGCCTATAAAAGCAACGCAGTCTTACTACCTTGCTTGTCATAAAAGCGCAAAAAAAAAAAAAAAAAACTTACAAGACATTTTAGAATTCCTGTTGAGACATTAATCATGGGTTTCATGCACTTACTGTCTTCCTTCTTAATGTTTCATATTGCATTTGCTCACTTCACTTCTTCTACGCAGCCACTCTGCCATGATCATGACCGTTCTGCCTTGTTGAAATTCAATGCAAGCCTTGTCATTTATCAGTCTGCTTCTCGTAATCTTCTGCTTATCCCAAGGTTGCATCATGGAATCTGGATAGCGACTGCTGCTCATGGGACGGTGTCAAATGCAATGAAAACACTGGTCGTGTTGTAGAGCTTGATCTTTCTAGCAGTTTCCTATATGGTTCTATCAATTCTACCAGCACTCTCTTTCACCTTGTCCATCTTCAACGGCTTGATCTCTCCGATAACAACTTCAATTTATCGGAAATCCCTTCCGAAATCTTACACTTTTCAAAGCTAACACATCTATATCTCTCCGGTGCTTTCTTTTCTGGTCAAATACCAGCAGAGTTGCTAGATCTCTCCAAGTTGGAGGTCCTTGATCTTTCATTTAATGAGTATTTTCTTTTGAAGCTCCAAAATCCAAGTCTAGCAAATCTAGCTGAAAAGTTAACCAACCTGAAAGTACTTAATTTTATTAATGTTGATATTTCTTCAACAGTTCCTCTTACATTGGCAAATTTATCTTCTTTGCGTATCTTATCTCTCAGTGGATGCCTTTTGCAAGGTGAATTTACCCCAGAGATTTTCCAGTTACCCAATCTTCATTTTCTTAGTATGATGATCAATCCAAATCTTACTGGATATTTGCCAGAATTTCAGAAAAACAGTCTCCTTGGAGATTTGAGATTTTCAAGAACTGGATTTTCAGGTAAGATTCCATATTCAATAGAAAACCTTAAATCATTGCACTACTTGGATATATCTAGCTGCTCCTTTTCAGGAACAATTCCTCATTCATTAGGTAACCTTACCAACCTTGAACATTTGTTCCTCTCTGATAATGAATTTTCGGGTGGGTTACCTATCTCCATTGGAAATCTTGCTTCTTTGAAAACTCTGGCAATTTCTTCATTGAATTTCTCAGGCAAAGTTCAGGTTTTACTGGGTAATCTGACCCAACTCAGTTCATTGATAATTAGTGATAGCAATTTTTCTGGCCTAAACTCTAGTCCATTGTCTTGGCTCGGTAATCTTAACCAACTCACTCTTTTGGACTTTTCCAACAGCTACTTAAGTGGTGAGATCCCATATGTGCTCTTGAACGTAACACAACTTGCTGAGTTGCATTTGGGTCATAACCAATTAACTGGTCCAATCCCATATTGGTTAATGAACCTAAATAAACTATCCTACCTGGACTTGTCGTCTAATCAACTGAGTGGTCATATTCCAGTTGAAATTAGGAACCTAACTGAACTGCAGGTTCTGGTATTTTCATCCAATCAATTGGAAGGCTCGATTCCTACCTCAATCTTTGAGCTCAGGAATCTTGTATTGCTTGACCTTTCTTCCAACAATCTGGGAGGCACAATGGACCTAAACATGTTGCCTCTTAGCTTGAAAAGTTTAAAAATATTAGTCCTCTCGTCAACTAAAATATCAGTGCTCACCAGAAACGCTAGTAGTAATATGAATAAATTCTGGAACCTAGGTTTCAGATCATGCAACCTTAGGGAGTTCCCATATTTTTTGCACAACCAAGATGAATTGAAGTCGCTGGATCTTTCTTCTAACAAGATTGTTGGACAAGTACCTGGATGGTTTTTAAATGTAAGTCTAAATACTTTGGAATATTTGAACCTGTCTCACAATCTATTGACAGGCTTCGAGCATGATATCTTTGTTCTCCCATGGAATAACCTAGCAGCTTTAGACCTTAGTTTTAATAAGCTGCAAGGACCACTCCCAGTTCCATCAGTATCAATCTTTACATATCTCATTTCAAACAATCAGCTTATAGGGGAAATTCCACCATCCATATGCAGTTTAAATGGTCTTCATGCTCTTGATTTATCTTACAATAACTTGAGTGGCATGCTTCCAGAATGTTTGGGCAATTTTAGTTCTGAGCTGTCCGTACTAAAATTACAAGGTAACAACATTTATGGAAGCATTCCTCAAAGTTTCCTCAATGGAACAGAGCTGAGGATGATTGATCTAAGCAACAATTTATTGCAAGGGGGAGTACCTAAATCACTGGCCAATTGTCTTCTGCTAAAATTTCTCAATCTTGGAAATAACCAAATCACTGATGTTTTCCCTTCTTGGTTGGGAGCTCTCCCAGAGTTGGAAGTTCTTGTCTTGAGAAAAAACAGATTTCATGGAGTAATAAAGGAACCGGAAGCAGGTTTTGACTTTCCCAAGCTGCGCATCATTGATCTTTCTCATAACAGATTTGTGGGCAATCTTCCATCAAAGCTTTTCAATTGTTGGAATTCCATGAAAGATGTCAATGCAAGTAACCTAACATATATGCATGATACATTAAATCCTGATGCTTTTCCTATGTTCACTTATTTTGGCTTATTTGATTACTCACTAACATCGAGTAACCTAACATACATGCATGATATACTAATTCCAGCAAATTATCCTCCATTGACTTATTTTGACTTATTTGATTACTCATTAACATTGAGCAACAAAGGCACAGAGTTGGAATATGAGAAGCTCTCCAATCTGATCACAGCAATTATTCTCTCTAACAACAGTTTTTCCGGAGAAATTCCAAAGTCAATTGCTGATTTAAAGGGGCTTCGAAATCTCAACCTTTCCCACAACAATCTGGAAGGTCAAATTCCATCATCTTTGAGTAACCTAAAGGCTCTAGAGTCATTGGACCTCTCCAGCAACAAGCTCTCAGGAAATATTCCTCAACAACTAGAAGAGATAATATCCCTTGAAGTTTTTGATGTGTCACATAACAATCTCACTGGGGCAATACCACGAGGAAAACAATTCAGTACATTTGGAAACGGTTCGTTTGATGGAAACACAGGATTGTGCGGAGAACCTTTGTCCAAAAAATGCGAAAATTCCGAGACATCATCGGATGAAGATCAACAATCAGAGTCTTTTTTCGAATTTGGTTGGGAGGTAGTGTTGATTGGATATGCATGTGGGACAATAATCGGAGTGGTACTTGGTCACATCTTCAGCACAAGAAAATATGAATGGCTTCTAAAGACTTTTCGATTGCGACCGAAAAGTAATCAAAGGAGGAGGAGGGGACACATGCAACGAATGTAATTAGTATTAGACATTAAGTGACAAAATAGAGACATTTGTCTCTATTTCAACACCTTTTGACTGGATTTATTTTTTGCTTTCCTTTCTTTTAAAAAGAGTTGTAGCATCAAGGCAAGAATAATGTGTGTTTTGTATGGTTAGTTGATAATGGTGTTAGATTTTAGCTTTTTTTGTGTGTGTGTTTTGTTTGTTTAGATTATGTATACCACGGTTTTCCTCCGCCAAAAGTGAGGGTTATCAATAAAATTTAGGAGGTACTGTCCTCTTTTCTCTAAAAAAAGAAATTCGTATGCTTATTTCTTTTTTTTCCAAATTTAACTAATTTCTTGTTTATCTATCTATTTATATATCTATTGTATTTCTGCTTTCTCAATATTTTGGAGCTCCCTTCGACTTCATATCCTCATAACTGATTAAGTTGCTTCTATTGATTAGTGATGTTATCGCTTCACCGCCGTTTCGATCAAGGAAAATCAAGGGCAACAACCCAATCGAAATCAACATTTAAGTATGATTCTGGTTTACAAACATTTAGCTTCTTCTTCTTCTTCTTTAGAGAACAAAGGCTAGAATTACCTCTGATTGATTGCCAACATGAATCAATTTGAAATCAAGAGACCATTCAATATATACGTTTCCTGAAATGTAACTGAATCAGCTACTGATATGCATGCAACTCATATGCGCCTCATCCGATCAATATCACCAAAATAACCCTTTACCCGTTGCCTGACTTGATGCAATATGATAGGTAGTTATATTTATGTCTTCTTAAAAAAATGGTTCGAATTCAATTTTTTTTTTTTGGATAGATTTAGTGATACTGATTCTATGGGATTTATGTTTTGCTGAAGAACATGTTTTCTTCTTTGTAAGCCATATTGGTTGTTAATCTGATAATGCTTTTATCTTTTACGATTCATTTGAATGAACCAAAATGTAAGTTCAAGAATTGGGGGGGAAAACAAGGTGACGGAAAGTATCTTATTTAAACTGAGGTTAAGACTTCTTCTATAGAATATTTATATCATTAGTTGTTCTCCGCTCTCTCCTTTTTTGTGGCTTTTATTCTCTATTTGAAATTTGCAATCATTTTCTACTCTTACTCATTCCTACCATTTTCATCAACAAACTGTCAGTGCTTTGTTTTGTTACTAATATTGTTGAGCTTAATTAACATTAACAAGCGGACATGCCATATATTACGTCGCCATGAGCAGGCAAACATATATTTGCTTTCATGATATTTTCCTTCTTATATATGGTGAGTATTTGTGAAGAAAATGTGTATTGACATTTGCTTGAATTTAGAACTACAATGGAAGACCATTATATAGGCATTATACAATTAACATAGTAAATACCTAAACATGTTGCTTCTTAGCTTGTAAAGTTTAACAGCATTAGTCCTCTCGTCAAATAAAATATCAGTGCTCACCAGAAATGCCAGTAGTAATATGAATAAATTCCGGATCTTAGGATTCAGATCATGTAACCTTAGCGAGTTCCCATATTTTTTGCACAACCAAGATCAATTGATGTCGCTGGATCTTTCTTCTAACAAGATTGTTGGACAAGTACCTGGATGGTTTTTAAATGTAAGTCTGAATATTTTGGAATATCTGAACCTTTCTCACAACCTATTGACAGGCTTCGAGGATGATATCTTTGTTCTCCCATGGAACCCTACTATAAGGCTGTAACTTTAGACCTTAGTTTTAATAAGCTGCAAGGACCACTCCCAGTTCCATCAGTGTCAATGTATACATATCTCATTTCAAACAATCAGCTTATAGGGGAAATTCCACCATCCATATGCAGTTTAAGTGGTCTTCATGATCTTGATTTATCTTACAATAACTTGAGTGGCATGCTTCCAGAATGTTTGGGCAATTTTAGTTATGAGCTCTCGGTACTAAAATTACAAAGTAACAACATCTATGGAAGCATTCCTCAAAGTTTCATGAATGGAACAAAGCTGAGGATGATTGATCTAAGCAACAATTTATTGCAAGGGAGAGTTCCTAAATCACTCGCCAATTGTCTTATACTAAAATTTCTCAATCTTGGAAATAACCAAATCACTGATGTTTTCCCTTCTTGGTGTAGACACTGCATTTTTACATGAAGTCCAATGATGAGCCTCGAACGGAGGTACTACCCGATAAGTTACGGAAGTCGCGGGAAACGGACGTCGGAAGGAAAATTCAAAAAAAAAAATACCTTGCCAAATTTAATTCATTTGTTTAACCTCGGGTTCGTTCGATTAATCTCTGTTTTAACTGTTAGCCTCGGCCCAAAACCCCCGCAACCCGTAGAAGCCTACATGTCTCAAACACATACAAGCCACACGCCCAAGCCCACAAAGTCCAAGCCACACGCCCAATGCCCACTAAATCCAATCCAAAATATTTAAAACACATTTAACACATGCCAAAATTTAAATAAATCACCTTCCAAATTAAAGATATCCCCCACCAAAAAATACATGATTTTCTTTCCTTAAACAAATTAATTAAATACACCTCATATTTACTTGGTTTGTTCCATTTTCAAGCCATGCACAAATAAGGAAACCATAGCATGCACCATTATAAAAGATGACATTTTCCAAACCTAGGCCCTCTCCTCCGTGGCCCTCATCACGGCATTCACAAGCAAAAAAGGCCAAAACCCTAAACACCCTATTCCTCCTGTCACTCTCATTCGGCAACTTCAGAAACCTAAAATCTCTTCCTTCACACTCCATCTTCTCGGAACCTTCTCTCTCATCTAACAAAACACAAATAACAAAACCGACGAACAAAACGAGACGTTAGCCTTCACACAAGCGTCCCTCTTTCTTGACACCTTGCACGATAACTAAAAAACAAAGCTCACCGACTAAGCCCTCCACGTAGCACACACAGACCAAATTCACAAAACCTAAACACTCACACAGCAGCCACACCTCACGCCAAAGCCACTAAGGCGCACACACCAAACTCATTAACAGCCCCCAGCCAGTACCTTCACGCCACACTCGTCACTTTCTCTCAAACACAAAACAAACAAGACACTCAGCCCTTCACTAAAAACACAAAAACAAGCAGCCACTCAGCCCCCCCATTGACGCAACAAACACAACCCTCACGAACGCACAAAGCCATGTAAACAACGAAAAACCAAAACCAAACAACCACCCTAAAGCCCCCTCAATAACTGACCAAAACAGTAACAAAAAACACCCAAAATAATCCCCAAAATAGCCCCTAAACCACCGAAATACCTTTGAAAATAGTCCAAAAATCAACCCCCAAAACAGTAACCGAAACAGAAGAAAGACAGAGAAAACAGCAGTGAAACAGCGAAAGAAAATATTGAATCAGAAAACCAGAAAAGTGACGGAGCATTAACCCTTCCGGCGACGACGTAACACACTTCCGAGAAGCAACTTAAAAGGTAAGACCTGAGGGCACCCTTTACTATTTTTATTTCTTTAGTTATTCATTGTTGATCACTCACATGCATCATTATGTTTTATGTATATTTTCATTTATGTTGAGTTAATGATTATGTGCTATCTATTGCGGTATGTTGGATGGAAACCCAGACGTAAATTCCATAGCAGAATCCGAATGGATGGTAGTGCGGTATGTAATTGAGATACAACTCCACATACCGCTTGTGAAACTTTCAAGCACGTGTTTCATTTTGTTATTTAATTTTGTGTTCATTCGTTGTTTGTGTTTATTGTTCCGCTATTTATTTTCTACGTATTGCCTTATTTATTTACGCATTGTCAATCTAGTGCGCATGGGATAGCTACGTTGGATTAAAGGTCCTCCATTTGAGGAAAATATCTAAAGGCTACCTTTACCACAATGTTTTGCCGTACAGGACGAAGTATGCTTGATTGAATATGAAATACATTCAGTCAGGCATACGAAGTCCTATATAGATGTCGGCCTTGGTCGCATCTCTTTTATTATTATGTTATTTACTTTTTGTGTATTATTGCTTTGTTTATTCATGTATAGTTATCTAGTGCGCATGGGCTAATCATGTGGGTTAAAGGTCCTATATTCGAGGGAAATACCTAAAGGCTACCTTTACCGCGATGTTTTGCCGCGCCGGACGAAGTATGCTTGATTGAATATGAAATACGTTCAGTCGAGCATACGATGTCCCATATAGATGTCGGCCTTGGTCGTATCTCTTTTATTCTTATGTTATTTACTTTTTGTGTATTATTGTTTTGATTATTCATGCATTGTTATCTAGTGCGCATAGGCTAATCATGTGGGTTAAAGCTCCTCTATTCGAGGGAAATGCCTAAAGGCTACCTTTACCGTAATATTTTACCACGCCGGACGAAGTATGCTTGATTGAATACAAAATACGTTCAATCGGGCATATGGGGTCCCATATGGATGTCGGCCTTGTTGCATCTCTTTTATCATTCCGTTATTTACTTTCCGTATGTTATTGCTTTGTTTATCTATGTATTATTATCTCGTGCGCATGGGTTAATCATGTTGGATTAAATGTCCTCCATTTGAGGGAAATGCCTAAAGGCTACCTTTACCACAATGTTTTACCGCGCCGGGTATACAAGATCCTATATGGACGTTGGCCAAAGCTCTTGGTCACACCCTTCTTCTGTTGATCTTGTAATTCGCCTTTTTTTTTCATTTTTCATTTTTCACTTCGCATTCATACTGTGTTAATGATTGAGTGTTGCCTCTCTCGGTATATCTGATGGAAACCCAGACATAAATTTCGTAGCCGAATCCGAATGGATGGTAGTGCGATCTGTACTTGGGATACAACTCCACGTACCACTTGAAAAATGCTCGCGCACGCGTTTATGTCATTTTAGATACCACTTTGGTAATCTCGTTCGAACGCTTTCTCAAACGCTACACGAACGCATGCATTCTGTCTCATTTTCGTTCGAACACTATACGAATGCATGCATTCTATTTACCATTTAAAAGCATTTCTGAACGCTACATGAACGCACATACAGTGAACATACCTTCATTCATCATATTTTATGCATGTTTGCTTTTTTGATCATTTCTTTTATATTGTGCACTGGATTATCTGTCATTATTATTAGCATTTCGATTATTATTATTTATTTACATTTTTGTACTTTTTTGTTTAATATGTATATGGAATTATGCATTTGTCTTCTTTTTTATTTATTTATTTACGTTTAAGGGTGTGCAAACTTGTGTGTTGATTAAATTATCTTGTATGTGTTGTATAAGGCTTGGTTATACTGTTGCATATATCATTTCATTACAATTGGCATAAGTAAGAGACCATTTCGAACCCAACGGTTTGAGGTCTTCCATTGCGAGGGGTGAGTGCAGACTTAAATCATTTCCCAGTTCACACTGGATGGCGACTCCTTTATTCTCCAGTTTAGTCCCCCACAGGCTACTTCGTACTCCTGATCGGGCCATTAGCCCTGACAGAGTCGCCTACCTCTGTACCATGTCTACAGTCTGGTGACTCCACTGGGGATAGAGAATCGACCCCGAAATAATTTCTTGTAATGTTTGTGATTTTTACTTTAGTTGACCTTGTCTTATATATTTTGCATACCTTTTTTTACCTTGCTGGCATCGTGTATCGTGAAGTCACTTTCGCTCGAAGCGGTGGATCGTTATATGGTGTCATCACTCGTTGGCACATACCTTAGGGTATAAAAAAGGTGCGCTCACTTGGTCGTTCGAACCCTTAAGTGGGGAGACCTAGTTGTGGACAACCCTTCGTCGGCGGGAGCCTTTATCAATACTCCCATAAAACTGCATAAGAACCATAGTTATATGACCTATAGAAGCCATCCTTTATGCTTGTGTTTGAGACCGACATCATTTGGATTCATTTGGACTTCTTGTCATGAGGTGTGAACTTGTTGGGCCATTTAAATTGGGACGAGTTTGTGTTCTATGACGATTGGGCCAAAAGCTTCTAAAATTCTGATGGGCCACATTGTGTTTGGGCCCCCTATCATTTGAAGTTGTTTAGCCACGTTATTGTAAAAGTGTAAACATGTTGGGCATTTTTTTCAACTGGGACAAGTTTACACCTCGCAATAATATGATTAAATGCTTTGAAATGATAATGGGCCAACTTGTATGAAAACCTTGATGGGTTTAGAAAGTCCAAACATGATCCAAATATGCTATAAGCACGAGTTTGATATCCGCACTAGCTTTCATTCAGAAATGATATGCCTTGTTACGACATATTTGTATACTTTTGGACCCTTCTAAGTTTATCCCCATGACCACAGTTGCCGAAATCTCAATTCATCATTTCTAGATAATGGCATGATCCCATAATCGGCTTAGTCCATGTTGTAAATGGGCGGACTTTGTCTTTTACCGATGGAAAGGGACTGAGGCGACAAAGGTTTACCTCGTAGCATAGGAGAGAGCGATTTTGTGTACCTTGTATCAATGCATAGAATAAGCATTATCTAGAACCAAAAATAGGCTCACCCCAAGTGTGGGAGAAATAAGGTTGGAAGGATGTATTCCGTTTGATCACCTCATGCATCTTATATATCTCATGCATCGCATATTTACATATACCATGCTAACTCATAGTTTTAAAGCCGCCATAGATACCCGTTGGGTTAGAGAAGAAGGAAGACACGTCAAAAAAAAGTTAGTGGACATGAGTGAGTCAGATAACGAGGGTTCTCGCATGGATCAATCGGAGATAAACCTCACTAAGATTACCGAGCAGTTGCAAGTTTTGACCACCGCTGTGGCCAATATGGCAGTGCCCCGTGCGGGAGGGGCAGGAAACCCTGAGAATATCAGGCATGAAGAGCCTCCGAACAGGATGAGTGATGAGATCCGTATTTTTGATGATGACATGTCTGAGTATACCATTGGAAGGGTAGCCGAGTCTCAGGCAGAATTACAGAAACTCAGGGATCAAGTAGAGTCAGTTACCAGCAAGATGAGGGGTAAGCATGAGGATTTACTAGACTACGAGGCGATGAATTTTGAGGAGCAACTGTCTTCTCAGTTCAAGATGCCCGACATAGCCAAGTTCAACGGAAATGGGGGTCCAAGGGTCTATCTTCAACAGTATGTTTCTGTGATGAGTTCGGTGGGTCTGTCGAAGCGTCAGGTTCAGAAGATGTTCGGATGTCACTTGAGGGGGCACCCGTGGTGTGGTATCAAGGTCTGGAGAGAAAGTTCAAGAATGATTAGAGGGCATTGGCGGAGGCCTTTCTGAATCACTATGTCACGAATTTGGAGATCGACTTGTCGCTTTGGGACTTGAAGAATACCAAACAGAAGTCGGAGGAGAACTTCAAGGATTATGTAGATCGCTGAAGGAGCCAGCTTTTAAAGATGCAGACTTGGCCCTCGGAGAAGGACCAGATCAAGATGATCATCAAGGGCACTAAGCCCTCTATCTATGGCAAGCTGAGGAGGATGGCCTCTATGATTAGTGACTTTCGATAGTTGAGGGAGACTAATATGGATATTGAGGAGGAAGAAGCTGAGAATATGAAGTTTTATGGCCTGAATAGGAGGACCATTAGGGGACCGTCAGGAACCAAGCCCGTTTCCGCTGAAGTTGCCGCCATCAGAAACATGCGATTTTCTAACCTGGGTAAGCCTTTGTCTAAGGTGCTTGAGAAGTTGGAGATAGTGACTCCTAAAACCCTTAGAAGCTAGACCACTTCCCAACCCTCCACCACTACACCTCAATATGAACCTATATTGCTATTACCACCAAGAAAAAGGCCATGACACCGACAACTGCGCCCGCCTAAGGCATGAAATCCAAGACCTTATCGACTCCCACAAAATTCCCGACCTAGAAAAAGAACAACCCAACACAAAGAGAAACCCCATACCCAACTACCACTATGTTCCACCACCCACAAACATGATTAGCTCTAGCCTACCCGAAAGCCTTGTCCTCTAAACCCTTGACCACCAAGCCTTGTCCTCTAAACCCTTGACCACTAAGCCTTTTGCTTGGGGATTTGGGATAGCAGTAGTGAGGAGGAAACGGAGCAGGGGAAGAATTTCTGGGAGAACTTCTTAAGCAGTGATGAAGAGGAAGTTAAGAGGATGACACGTAGTGGGCATTTTTATGGTGATGTAGCGGAGAAAGGCAAATAAGTGTTGGCAGAATGCAGAGAAGTGGCAGAGAATACGGGTAATGCTGAGGGAGATATAGTGCTGCGTCAGTTGAAGAAGACGCTGGCACAGCTGAGCATTTGGGAGTTATTATGTGCATCTCAGGAGCACAGGTGCGCCATGGTGGAGGCTTTGAGTAAGATAGTGGTACCGGAGGATTCCAACCGCACAATGTTCATAGGGTCGGTACAGAAAGAAGCTTTGCAGGTGATAATATTCTCTGAGGAGGAACTCCCGTTGGAGGGAAGAGATCACAATAGGCTACTGTTCATAAGAGCGGAAGTAAGGGGAAAGAAGATATTTTGTGTGATGATGGATGATGGATGATGGCTCATCTATCAATGTGTGCCCTTTGAATATTCTGTCAAGGTTGGGTATGAAGGTAACATATTTGAGTCCCTCCAACATGACTATCAAGGCGTATGATGATAGTAAGCGGGGAGTAGAGGGCACTTTTGCTGCAGTAGTCAAAGTGGGCCCAATTGAGGATGAGATTGAGTTCACGGTGCTTAGTATCCCGACCACTTTCGCTTTGTTATTGGGGAGGCCATGGTTTCACAAGCTTGGGGGTGTGCCCTCCACTTTGCACCAGGTCATTAAGTTTCCATACGGTGGAAAGATCATCACCATCAGAGTTATGGTAGACAATGTTGTGGCCGCTTTGGAGATACAGCCTTTCACAAGGTTCCAGGTGGCAGCAAACTTTGAGGAGTGGGTGGATTCTAAGGTGGCTAGGATCATGGAGAAGATGAAGTTCAAGCCGGGCACATGTTTGAGTGTTGGAGAAGCATTGTCAGACTTCAAATGGCAGACCACTAAGAGATGATTGGGATACAAATCCGAAGAGGATAAGCCAAAGACTAAGAAGAAAGGGTTGAAGCTGACAGAATACTTCGTGAAAGCTACGGGGTATCAAGGAGAGCCAGAACCAATGGAAGTCAACGGGATCATAGTACCAGGATTTGAGATCTTCCAGGACGTGATGGGTAAAAAGCTGCTGGCAGAAGAAGTTGCAAATGAGGAAGACAAGTGGGAAGAGAAGCTGATGCAGTTAGAGAGTCTGACGCTTAATGAGAGCAAGGCGACTGAAGGAGACGAGGCTGTTGATGACGAAGACGTTTATTTTCCTGATTTGTTTAATTGTAATCCCGTATTTGTTAATAATAAGGACATTTATTTCGCTTACTTGCATGAGTCTCTTCCTTTTAACTTGCATCATAACACGTATGATATAAGCATATTTGACATTAACTCAACCAAAACAAACGTATTTAACCTTTGTATGCCTGAAAGCCCCAAGAAATTCTAATTGCGAGTGCAGTTACCTTTGAGGAATGGAAAGAATGAGAGAGAATGTTAATCAAATATGCTAATGTATTCGCTTGGTCCTACGAGGACATACCAGGAGTAGATAGAAGTATCGCCCAACACGCAATACCGACTTATCCGAACATGAGGCCGGTAAAGTAGAAACTCCGAAGGATGAGACCTGAGTGGGCCGAAAAAAGTTAGAGAAGAACGTGGGATTCTAGAAGTAGTGAAGTACCCCGAGTGGTTAGCAAACATTGTGCCAGTGCCGAAGAAATATGGGAAGGTCAGAATGTGCGTAGATTATAGAGACCTTAAAAAAGCTTGCCTAAATGATGATTTTCCCTTACCCCATATAGACTTACTTGTTGATAGTGCGGCTTTATCTGCCATGTACTCATTCGCAGATGGGTTCTCATGATATAATCAGGTCCTTATGGTTGAAGAAGACAATCATAAGATTGCCTTTGTCACTGAGTGGGGCACGTATTGTTACAAGGTGATGCCGTTTGGGCTCAAGAATGCGGAAGCCACTTATCAATAGATGGACACTACGTTATTCCATGACTTGATACATAAGGAGATCGAAGTATACGTGGACGACATGATGGTGAAGTCGGAGACGAGAAGCGGACACATAGAAGCACTAGAGAAGTTCCTTCAGAGAGTCGAAAAATACAACTTATGACTAAATCCCAAGAAGTGTGTGTTCGGGGTAACGTCGGGAAAGCTGCTTGGACATACGGTATGAATGGGAGGAATAGAAGTATACCCTGAGAAGATCAAAGTGATTATCGAGATGCCTACACCGAAGATGGAGAAAGAAGTTAGAGTCTTCCTCGGGAAGATCCAGTACATCAGTCGATTCATCGCCAATCTGATGTTAGTATGCGAGCCCATCTTCAAGCTGTTAAGGAAGACCAGCCGATGAAGTGGAATGAGAAATGCCAAGAAGCCTTTGACAATATCAAAGAATACCTGGTGAAACCTCATATCTTGAAACCTACAAGACCGGGCAAACCTTTAGTGTTGTATTTGGCCATAGAACCCTTAGCGCTAGGGGAGATGATGGTACAAGCAGATGAGACGGGGGTATAATATGCAGTCTACTACCTCAGTAAGAAGATGCTTCCGTATGAAGCCCTCTATCAAGAAGTAGAAAAGATTTATTTGGCAATAGTGTGAGCTTCCAGAAAGTTACGTCATTACTTCCAATCCAACAAGATCCAAGTGGAAGCAAAGGAGAATCCCTTGAAGTATCTGCATTTGGTACCTTCGCTAGTAAGGAAGTTACGTAGATGGTTGGTATTGCTAACGGAGTTTAATATTGAATATCTCACTTCTAAAGTAATCAAAGGACGAGCCGTAGCGGAGTTCCTGGCATTACAACCCATAGAAGGAGACCAATACAAGTTTGAATTCCTTGATGAGGAAATCCAAGCAATAACGATCCAAGGATGGAGGTTGTATTTCGATGGAGCGGTGAACTATAAAGGAGCCAGAATAGGAATCGTGATAGTAACCCCCAAAAGAGAAACCTTGCCTATGGCCAAAAGGCTGACGTTCGGAGTAACCAACAACATGGCCGAGTATGAAGCATGCGTCTTTGGGTTGACAGCACTAATAACCTTAGGAGCTAAGGACGTAAAAGACTACAGGGACTCGATGTTGGTAGTCCGACGGATACAATGAGATTGGGAATTGAAGGAAGAACAGTTGAGACCCTACCTATTTCACCTAAAGAAGCTGACACAGGCTATCCCCGACTGTAAATTCCAGCACTTGCCGTGAGAAGAGAACCAGATGGCAGATGTTTTAGCCACCCAAGCCACAACTTGGGAGAATCCGGAGAAGTTGGTGATGAGACCTCTAGTGTTGACGATAGCAAGCAGACCAGTTACGAGATAAAAAAGGTCTTAGAAGTAGAAGTTGACGATGGAAAACCTTGGTACTATGATAATCAGAGATACCTAGAATACGAGTAATTCCCGAAAAAATCCGATAGGAAGGACATGATAGTCATTCAGAAGTCAGCCTCCAAATATGTGAGTTTAAAGGGAGAACTTTACAAGAGACAAGTCAATGGCATCCAACTGAAGTGCTAGGAAAGGAAGAGGCTCAGAAAGCGATGGAAAAAGTACATGCGGGAGTATGTGGACCGCATATGAACGGATTTAATTTGTCCCGCAAGATAGTGAGGCAAGGTTTCTACTTGTCGACCATGGAAGCTGACTGTGTGAAGCTGGTGAAGCATTGTCATGATTGTCAAGCGCACGATAACTTGAACCATTTACCGCACACGGAGTTACACAGGCTATCGGAGCCGTGGTCCTTCTCAGCATGGGGAATTGACTTGATCGGAGAAATTCGACCACACACATTAAATGGGCATCGTTTCATAGTAGTGGCAGTAGACTACTTTTCGAAATGGGTGGAAGCCGAATCGTTTCATAACATTACAGCAAAGCAGAGGGCAAAGTTCATAGCCCGGAACATCATATGTCAATACGAAATGCCATATCAGGTGGTAACAGACTACGGAGTCTAGTTTCAAGGAGAGTCGAAGGCAATGCTACAGAGGTACGGGATAGAACATCATAAGTCGTCACCCTATAGGCCACAAGTAAATTGGACGGTAGAGGCAGTCAATAAGATGATAAAGAATATACTAGGCAAGACGAAGGAAAGTTATAAAGATTGGGCGAATAAACTACCGTATGCCCTATGGGGGTACAGAACTTCTGTGAGAACAGCAACGGGAGCCACGCCATATTCGTTGGTTTATAGAATGGAATCAGTATTACCGGTGGAGATAGAGATACAGTCAATGCAGGTACTAGCGGAGGCAGAGTTACCTAAACAAGAATGGGCCTCGAAGAGATTCAAATAGTTAGCATTACTATATGAGAGGAGGATGAAGTCCTTACACCATATGCAGTTGTATCAGAAGAGATTGGCCCGAGCATTCAACAAGAAGGTGCACTCTACCAAGATAAGAGAATGTGATCTAGTACACAAGCAGTCAAAGCCGTTGACGATGGACCCAAGAGGAAAGTTCAGACCCAATTGGGAAGGACCCCTATAAAGTCAAAAAAGTGATGGGGAACGGGGCAGTGAGACTGTCATATTTAGAAGGGAACGAGTTCACCGAGCCTATCAACGTGGACAGGTTGAAGCAATATTTTGCCTGAGGAAGAGAAAACCAAACGATCACCGGGAGAACTGGCAGAAAGCCTACTTCGAAGGAATAGAAAACACATCTATGCATGCATGCATACACATCACATCCTTGAAATTTTTTGTTTTGTGTTCACAGATTTCAAAGAAAAGAAAGAAAAGAAGAAAATACAAGCAAGCCGGGAGTAGCAACACATTGTCAGCAGTTTCGGGAATGAGTCCCATGGTTGAGGCCTACACTATCAGTAGTTTTTAGGAATGAATCCCAAGGTCGAGGCCCACACTATCAGTAGTTGAAAGGAAGCATTCCAGTGGAGTTGAAAAAAAAAAGAGGAAGAAGTCCTTAATGGTTAGGCATAAGTCCGGTAATGAAATCGTTTGCTTTAGGGTGAAACCTTAGAAATGATAAGTTCATGATGAACTCGCACCCGATATTTTGAGTAGTTGATCTTGGCTAGACTCGCTAGCACTTAACTATAGGATCTTAGTAGTGAAAGCCTGAGTAGTCGGTAAGGTGACTAGTTGAAGAGATTACGGTTCGATGAATGATCGTTCGCTTAGATGTCTCTCCTGACTCACTTGAGTTACGATGTGTGGTATGGTTGAAAACAAAAGAAAAATCTCTAAAGAAAAAATATAAACCACCTATAACCGATAAGCGTGAAGCTACCCATGGGCGAGTATTAGGACTACCATGAGGAGAAATACTACCTTAAAGGTTATGTGTGTAAAAAAAAGATGAAAGCAAAGAAAAAGAAAACCAAACCACATTGAGCACATAAAAGAAATTACGGAGCATAATCGAGATATCTAGGTTGGTTTGACCCATTGATCCCATTCTTTGAAACAAAATCATCGAGTTGGATGACCTAAGGATCAAGCTGTAAAAGAACCTAAGCGCGCACACACTTTGACTCTGGTTCAGATCATTTATTCAAATGCTCGAATTTGAGTTGCATCGAGTTCTTTGAAGGTTCTCTGGTTTCGACACTGGGCATCCTTTGATGGCAATAATATGTATAACTATTGGGACTATTTCGTAAAAGGCAGTATAGTTTGTTGGTATGGAACGTCACATCACGTGATCTACTTTGACCTAGTGCAAGCAGCGAAGAACAGAAAGATAAACTGAGTCTGGGGACGACCAGTCTACTCATTTTCACACAGTAACGGTTTGGGAATGGACCACCTCATAGAGTAATGGTTCGGGAATGGACCACCTCATTCAGTAACGGTTCGGAATGGACCATCGCACAGTAACGGTTCGGGAATGGACCACCTTATTCAGTAACGGTTCGGGAATGAACCATCTCATACAATAACGATTCGGGAATGAACCACCTCACAGTAACAGTTCAAGAATGGACCACCTCATTCAGTAACGGTTCGGGAATGGACCACCTCACAGTAAAGGTTTGGGAATGGACCACCTCATTTAGTAACGGTTCGGGAATGGACCACCTCATTCAGTAACGGTTCGGGAATGACCACCTCATTTAGTAACATTTCAGGAATGGACCACCTTACAATAACGGTTCGGGAATGGACCACCTCATTCAGTAACGGTTTGGGAATGGACCACCTCACAGTAACGATTCGGGAATGGACCACCTAATTCAGTAACGGTTCGGGAATGGACCACCTTACAGTAACTGTTCGGATCAAACCAATCATTTACAATCCAATGCATTAGCCGCCATTACCCTCTGATCTACATCCATAGCAGCACTCGACTCACCAACAACATAAGAATAACAAACAAATGAATGAAACAAGCTCAGAATTCAAGAATTTAAAATCTTAAAATTTCTAATTGCCAATCAGGTAATTCTGTTACATGTCATCAAAAATAGTTCAAAGAACACCCAAAATTACCACAACCTAATAAAAGTATTCAGCATTGACTTTAAAAAAGTCGACCAAAGAAAAAACAACATTGCTTAAAACTCCCACTAAGACGTTCACATTACTCCTTCAAACGGGTAGCAATGAGGTTAGTGCTTAATAATCTCCTTCAGAAATCAGAGTAAACAGGATGAATGTAAAATATGAGTATTGATAAAGAGTATAAGTTTTCTGTTTTTTTAAAAAAATTAAGAGTATAAGTTAATTTATATATAAGTATTACCGTGAGAGTATAAATTGATATATAAACTCACGAAACGCTACTTACGTAATCGTATATCAACGGTTGTGAGAGGTAGCAAATGGTGAATGACTGTAATAGGCAAGTTTTAATGGCAGCTGTGAATTTAACTGATCAGGCGATGGATTTTGAGGCTGCGGCTATCTGTTTTGGGTTGAAAGTTGCGCATGATGCTGTAGTAAATTCCTTAAATATGAAAATATGCATGCAAATATATAGGAATATGATTTCTAGAGTTGAAATGTCTCCTTAGAGGGTCATGACTCTTAAAGGGGTGTACACTTAGACATAAGGGTACCTTTAGAAGACAACCATTCATGTCTATAAATAAAGGCATAATGATCTCATTTTATATTATTCTAAAAATATACATTTCTTAGAAAGTCTAAGTTCCTTCCATATTGAGAGAGTTCAACCATTTTGTCCTAGTTCGTGTTCTTGATTGAAGGAGTGCCCATAAATCAAGAAGTTGCCAAGAATCCTGGGAGAACATTAGCCACGAGATCCGTAGTGCACCGAGGCGGGGCTAATAAGTTCTTAAGGACAGAGTTATTACTCGGCTTGGTATTATTTTCATCTTCATCCGCACATTAATTTCAGGTTTGTCTAATATCTTTAATTTATGCAATGTATACATCATGGTTGCTGTTGATTATTGATCTTTTATGAATTATGCATGTTTAAGTATTAGCAACACACCCCTCTAACAATCTTAAGAACGTATAACTCTTGTGTTGTATATTATGATTTTTGTATGATTCATGCATACTCTGAAATTGAAGAAAAAAATTGACGGCAGTAACACATACAAACTTGCCATTATGCTCTGAAATATTACTTACGCACAGTGACTGTTGTGTTCATAGTGTGATGAAAAGTCATGATTGTTAACTCTTCAAAATTTTAATCAACCGAAAGCATGCGTTAAAAGGAAAAAAAAAAAATTAATGTAATCTGCAATCATAAATAAATAATGAAGATTTACAATCATAAAAAAAATTATTAATGTAATCAATAATTTCTTATCCAGAATTATAAACTTGGTTATTAATTCAATTATCACAAGCAAACACTTAGTTTAATTGTGATAAATTTGAAAGTTATTTGTTAATTATATGTTGCATACTTGGTCGAGAATTAAAAGTGTAGTTATACACAAGTAATTCCTTCCAAGCTTGATTAAATTTTAAATTTATATTTGTAATATTTTTGTACTTGTAAATTAAAGTGTAACACTAAGATTGAATACCTAAGATTTTCTATTGAGAAAGTGATTAAGAGAATTCTGTCAAAAAGGCGATAAGAGCCTAAGTGGTCATGGATTTAAGTGGTTACACCGGACCCCCTCGTCCTCTGGGAATTTTCCTTTATTCACTTATCATAAGAAGTCTTAGTCATAAATTCAAGGACTTGTATTATTTGGTACTACTGTCCAATAAAACAACAAGTGGATTCTTAGTGTATCACTTAAACAAGATCATATGGTTGATCGTTGTGTGATTTGTCTTTTGTAGACTTATTGATTACTGTATAATTTCAGTTACACATAGCTAGCGGAAATATCACAGTACCGGTCGCTCATGGCTAGAAACTAGATAAATTTGGTGGAGCAAATTTCAAACAGTGGCAGAGCAAAATGCTGTTCTACCTGACAACTCTCCAGTAGGCTAAATTTCTCAAAGATCCTGCGGGTCCTGTGGAGGGTGAATCGGAATAGCCAAGGAAGAGCGAGAACAGACATGGATGTCTGGAGACTTCCTGTGCAAGTACTATCTTTTAGGTGGACTTGACAATACCTTGTACAATGTGTACCAAGGCATGTCTTCTGCGAAGATTTTTTGGGATTCTCTCGAGAAAAAATATAAAAAAGAGGATGCCGGACAAAAGAAATTTGTCGTGGGTAGGTTCCTGGACTACAAGATGGTAGATTCAAGGACGGTGATGTCTCAGTTGGGTGAACTGCAGTTAATCATTCATGAATTACTGGATGAGGGTATGAAACTCTGTGAGACGTTTCAGGTTGCCACAATTATTGAAAAGTTGCCTCCATTATGGAAGGACTTCAAGAGTTATCTGAAACACAAAAAGAAGTAGATGAACCTTAAAGAACTTGCGGTTCGATTGAGAATCGAAGAGGACAACAGGAAGTCCGAGAAGTCCAGCTACAAGACTATGGAGTCTAAGGCCAACATCATCGAGGGTAAAAGGGTAGCAAAAAGAGAAAGAACAATGGAGCTGATTCTTACCAAACGAACAAGAAGTTTAAGGGGAAATGTTACAACTGTGGAAATAGCGGTCATATGAAAAGGACTGTAGAAACAAGAAGTCTCAGGACAAGGGCAAGAAAAAGAAAAATGAGGCCCATGTCACTGAAGGTGGGCAGCTGACTGATGAGATCTCAGAGATGGAACTATCAGCAGTGGTAACCGAAGCCAACATAGTTGGGAAGTCGAGAGAATGATGGGTAGACACTAGGGCTACTCATCATATCTGTGCAGATAGCAAGATGTTTTCCTTGTATCAGAAGGTCGATGACGGCGATCATCTGACAATGGGAAACTCGTCCACCTCTCAAGTGATTTGACAAGGCACAGTGGTTCTGAAGATGACATCCGGAAAGGAACTTACATTGAAGAATGTAATGCACGTTCTAGATATTCAAAAGAATTTGGTCTCGTGCTCTCTTCTTAGCAAGGCTGATTTTAAGCTTGTATTTGTTTCTGATAAATTTGTAATGACTAAGAATGATATGTATGTAGGAAAAAGATACCTCACCGAGGGCCTTTTCAAACTCAATGTAATGACTTTCAATCGTGCTATTAATAAAGCTAGAACTTCTGCTTATATTATTGAGTCACAAAATGTATGACATGGGAGGTTAGGACATGTTAATTATGATACAATGCGTAAATTAATTAACATGGACCTTATACCTAAATTTATAATTGATAGCCAACATAAGTGTGAAGCATGTGTTGAAGCAAAAATGCATAGAACATCATTTCATTCCATAGAACGAAGTTCTGAACCCTTAGAACTTGTACACACTGATGTGTGTGATATGAATATTGTGCAAACAAAAGGCGGTAAGAAATATTTTGTCACTTTTATCGATGATAGCACAAGATTCTGTTATATGTATTTGTTGAGGAGCAAATATGAAGCTATTGGGAGCTTTATACACTATAAGAACAAAGTTGAAAATCAACTTGACAAGAAAATCAAGAGAATCAGGAGCGATAGAGGTGGTGAATATGTCTCACCATTCGGTGAATATTTTTCTATTCATGGAATTATTCACGAGACCACTGTTCCTTATTCGCCTCAACAAAACGGGATTGTTGAGCACAAAAACCGAACGTTGAAGGAAATGATGAACGCCATGTTGACAAGTTCTGGTTTACCCCAGAACTTGTGGGGGGAAGCTTTGCTTTCCGTAAACTACGTTCTGAACAAGCTTCCTCACAGAAGATTGGACAAGACACCATATAAGTTGTGGAAAGGTCACGTACCTTCCTACAAATACCTAAAAGTGTGGGGGTGCCTTGCCAAAGTAATGGTTCCTAAACCTAAAAAGGTTAGAATATGGACCAAAACTGTTTATTGTATATTCATTGGATATGCTCGCAACAGTAGTGCGTATCGATTCTTGGTACACAAGTCTGAGATTCCTAACATCAATCCGAATATAATAATTGAGTCAAAGAATGTGATATTTTTTTAAGAGACATTTCCTTGCAAGGAAAGACAAAGAACAGAGTCTCTCAAAAGAACTATTGATACTGTCAAAGACATTGATCATGTTGACTAAGAGTTAGATCAACATGCAAATGTTGAGACAATCGAACCTAGACGTAGCAAAAGAACTAGAACGTCTAAGTCGTTTGGTCCCGATTTTCTGACATATTTGTTAGAAAATGAGCCTCAAAGCTATAAAGAAGCAATGTCTTCTACGGAGGCACCTTTATGGAAATAGGCTATCAACAGTGAGATTGATTCCATCCTACAGAATCATACTTGGGAGTTGGTTGATCTTCCTCCAGGTTGTAAGCCATTGGGATACAAATGGATATTCAAACGGAAGATGAAACCGGATGGATCAATAGATAAGTACAAGGCGAGGCTTTTCATAAAAGGTTATAGACAAAAAAGAAGGCCTTGATTACTTTGACACATATTCACCAGTGACTCGTATCACATCGATAAGAATGCTCATAGCCATAGCAGCTATATTTGGTCTTGAAATACATTAAATGGATGTAAAGACGGCATTCTTGAATGGTGAATTAGAAGAGGAAATTTACATGGAAAAACTAGAAGGTTTCAATGTTCCTGGAAAAGAACAGAAAGTGTGCAAACTTGTAAAATCCTTGTACGGATTAAAATAAGTGCCTAAACAATGGCTTGAGAAATTTGACAAAGAGATGTTGTCAAATGGGTTCAAAACCAATGAGTGTGATAAGTGTGTGTACACCAAATCAACTCAAAAAGGTTATGTCATTGTGTGTCTCTATGTAGACGATATGCTGATAATTGGTAGTAATCATGGAATGATTCAGTCTACCAAGAACGTGTTATCCAGCAGATTTGATATGAAAGATTTGGGAGTAGCTGATGTGATCCTAGGAATTAAGATTTCTAGGTCATCAGAAGGATATATATTATCTCAGACTCATTATATTGAGAAGATACTTGAGAAATATAACAAAGGGGATCTAAATGTGGCTAAAACTCATGTAGACCTAACTCTTCATTTATCAAAGAAATTGGATCAAGCGTATCTCAATTAGAGTACTCGAGAATCATCGGAAGTCTAATGTATCTCACGAATTGCACACGACCTGGTATCGCTCAAGTTGTGAAAAGGCTTAATAGATATATGAGCAGTCCAAGACACAACCACTGGAAAGCCATAGTAAGAGTTTTGAGATATCTGAGAGAAACTTCAAAATATGGGCTGCATTATGCGAGATATCCTACTGTTCTAGAGTGATACAGCAATGCCAACTGGATATCTGATATAGTGGATTCCAAATCTACGAGTGGATTTATTTTCACACTTGGTAGTGCGGCCGTGTCATGGAAATCCTCGAGGCAAACATGTATTACCCGGTCTACTATGGAATCAGAGTTCATAGCGTTAGATAAAACAGCGGAAGAAGCGGAATGGCTTCAAAATTTCCTAGAGGATATTCCTAGTTGGCCTAAACCGGTGTCAGCGATAAGCATACATTGTGATAGCCAATCAGCTATTGGGAGAGCCCAAAATACAATGTATAATGGTAAGTCTCGACACATACGTCGGAGACATAATACCATACGTCAACTGCTCTCAAGTGGCGTAATATCGATTGATTATATTCAGTCGAAGGAAAACCTAGCGGATCCACTTACTAAAGGTTTACCTCAAGAGCAAGTTGAGAAGTCATCAAGGGGAATGGGCTTGAAGCCTATAAATTAAGAATTGTCACTATGGAAACTCAACCTAGTTGACTGGAGATCCCAAGATCTAGGTTCAAAAGGGACAACTGAAACTTTGTGCAATTCAAAACAAGCACTGAGGAGTTTTGAACTCTTTCCCATTCCGATAATGACGCAGAGGGCTGTCTGTCAATGTTAGGATAAGCTAAGGTTTTTAATGATCACTATATTATGAGATGAGTCATAATGGGGGTAAAGGCAGATTACCTCTTCATAGAAGATCATTATTTCAAGTAAGAAGTGAGGCCGCTTCCATGGGATTTTACAAGTTGACTTCCCTAAAGTGCTTGATGAATCCAGGACTAACGTTCATGGCCGAAATGAACACAACCGTAGAACGGGAAATGGTCGAAGTGAAGCTGTGTGTTGGCAATTGTCTTGGTTTACACCATCGGCGGAACAGTTCAAGACTATGGGTCACTGGTTTCACCAAGTAAATCCGATTGTCATTCACTAGGAAATGTTCAAGGCGAAAGCTACCTATTTCGATGCAGTTTTATTTCACGAAAACTCTCTCAAGTGTCTGCATTGATATTTAGAAAATTGTGGGGGATTGTAATAAATTTCCTAAATATGAAAATATGCATGCAAATATATAGGAATATGACTTTTAGAGTTGAAATGTCTCCTTGGAAGGTCATGACTCTTAAAGGGGTGTACACTTAGACATAATGGTACCTTTAGAGGGCAACCCTCCATGTCTATAAATAAAGGCATAATGATCTCATTTTATATTATTCTAAAAATATACATTTCTTAGAAAGTCTAAGTTCCTTCCATATTGAGAGAGTTCAACCATTTTGTCCTAGTTCGTGTTCTTGATTGAAGGAGTGCCCATAAATCAAGAAGTTGCCAAGAATCCTGGGAGAACATTAGCCACGAGATCCGTAGTGCACCGAGGCGGGGCTAATAAGTTCTTAAGGACAGAGTTATTACTCGGCCTGGTATTATTTTCATCTTCATCCGCACATTAATTTCAGGTTTGTCTAATATCTTTAATTTATGCAATGTATACATCATGGTTGCTGTTGATTATTGATCTTTTATGAATTATGCATGTTTAAGTATTAGCAACACACCCCTCTAACAGATGCAAGCTTATTTCTGATTATTATTGAATAATAAGATTTCATAAATGTGGTTCATTAAGCATGTTTCTCCACTTGCTAATTATGTTGCTCACGTTCTAGCTAAATTAACTTTGCCTTTGAGCCATTTTGTTGTTTGGAATTTGGACCTTCCTCCTGCGCTAAATTTTTTTTTGTGGTGGTGGTGTATGGTTAAGGATTTCACCTTAAGGTTCTGGGTTCGAATTCAAAAAGTACATTTCTTATAAGAATTTGTGACATTCGGAGGTTTTACTTGCTCCGCTTAAGCCTAAAATGGATGGTTTGACGGAGGGATTACCAACGATTTAAAAAAAAAAATCTTTTTTGCAATGTCTTTTTTTTATTTTTTAAAAATGCAATTATCTTTAAAAAAAACACTCTCAACCCGAGTTTTAGTTTCGAATTTCTGAACAACAATAATAATAATAATAATTGTGGTTAGATCAAGAATGGTTTGTCACTGTAAATGAAGAATCAGTTGGTGGGTGGCTTTCCATTGATAATGGCCTTTAATCAATTGCTGGTGACACTTCGTTAGCCACTTTTAAAACCTTTTAAAATTCAGCTTGAATTTTAACCATATTTCATTCCCAACAAAAACACTAGAACCGATTTAAAGATGATCCAAAATTGCGTTACCTTTTTACCAGGATGTTCAGTTTTTCGGGTCATGATCCGATTCGACACAATCCGACCTAATCCGTTCGAATTTCATAAAAATAATAATATATTTTCGAGCTAACCTGCTTTGATCCTACCCGGAAACAATAAATTTTTATTATTTTTCTAAAAATTTTTATTATTATTTTAGTTGTTTATTACTTTTATTGTCTTGGAGTTTTATAAGTATGACAAGTTTTATGATATAATATAGCTAATATTTATGTCTAAAAATAATTAATACATACAAATAATTTTATTTTTTGACAACCCGCACCGGTTCACATTCTCAAATTTCGAGTTCGAATTTATTGACCCGCTTGACTCAAATGATCCGACCCGTGAACACTCATGCCTTTGTAACTCAAATTTAAATAGTATCTCAGTTTGCCTTTTTTTTTTTTTAATTTATGCATAAATTTGGTGGAACTTATTTGGATGGTTGTTAAACAAGTCAAGTGGGTTCAATACATTAATGCTCAATTTAGGTAAGCAGATTTTGATTAATTGTTGCACAACTGTTCACTTAGCATCTCCACTTCTTCTTGCAGTCATCTGTTGGTTGTACTTATTTATTTACAAAGTTTAATCCGTTGATTTAATCATGAGTTTGCATTGTGTGTTAGTTAATTAATTAAAAATGGTTTGAGAGTATAATAATGTAACAAGAAGAAGAGTTTGATTTACAATAATGTAATCAACACAACTTCAACAAATAATAATTCTTTAAAAAAAAAAAAAAAAAAAAAGTAGAAGAAGAAGAAGAAGACTAACTCAAGCTTGCTCCTCATCAGAATTGTAGAAAATGCAAATTTGAAAAAAAAAAAATCAAATAAGAATAAGTCATATGTCAGTGTCTTGTGATATAGAAATGGGAAAATGATTAATTGGATGTTTGGGATTTTTAATGGCATCAAGTGGTTTTTAAGTATATTATTTTATTTTTATTATTTGAGTTCAACTATGGTTTTAGAAGAGATATGGGTCCACTTTTATCTTAAAATAAAAGTTAAAAAAAAAAAAAAAAAGAAAGAAAAAGAAAGAATGTCAGGGATTTGATGGCTTTTTTAAAAAGTGAAAGATAGAGATTTTATGAGATGGATTTGATTATTCAATTAATGAAAAGATAAAGACCAACCATCAAGAAATTAAGCCATAAAGATATAGCTAGTTATATGCAAGCCTACTTTGTAATATCTCACATCGTTTAAGAGGAGTGTTAGTGACATCCTTACAAGTGGTTAGTCCACTCAACTAGTTACAGTCTTTTTGGGTCAAGGTTTCAGAATTGGGTCATTTTGGTGTCAAAAGAGAGTTGTGAGAGGCCAGTATTTCGGAGTTAGACTATTGTTAAAGCGGATAATATCTAACTAGTTAGATTAACAGTCGCAAATGATATTAGAGTCAGCTCTTAACCGAAAATATGATAACAAGGACGTTGGACCCAAAGGAAAGTGAATTGTAACATCCCACATTAGAGGGTTCTAGTGATATCCTTATAAGTGGTTGGTTCCCTCAATTAGTTAGAGGACAATTAAGCCAAAGTTTCGGAGTTTGGTCACCTTGGTGCCCAAAAAAAAACGTAAGGGGTAATACTTTGGAAGTGAGGCCGTTAAAGAGGATAATATCTGACTAGTTGAGTGTGTTGACACAAATAGTATAGAGTCAGGTCCCAGTAAATATTGTGCCAAAGTAAATGTTGGGCCCCAAGAAAAGTGAATTGTAATATCCCACATCACTTGACAAAAGTACTAGTGATGTTTTATAAGTGGTTAGCCCCCTTGGAGGTCTTTTGGACAAAGATTCGAGGTTAAGCCACCTTGATGCGAAAAAAAATCATGAAGGACCAGGACTTCAAAGTTAAACTATCTTAAACGGTCAAAACAAATAATATCAGACTAATTAGACTAACTATCACATACCCTAATTATTCTAACTTACTCAAATGATCTACCATCAAAATATGACACCACCAATTAAATGAATTCATTAATCACAAAGAATTAGCTAAAAATGGCTTAATTAAGTGCATTTCAACTAAAGAACCACTTATTAGTAGGTTGAACAACCAATTAAATGAACCCATTAATCACAAAGAATTAGCTAAGAAATGGCTCAATTAAGTGCATTTCAACTAAAGAACCATTTATTAGTAGGTTGATAGTGTTGGCGACTTGGTCGCATAATCGGTTGTAATTGGTTTTGATGATGCAATGCGAGAAAGAAGACTTCGACGCACAAATACGAGTCTATACAAAAAGATGTCGAAGCATACGTGGTGAAGAGCGAGAATGTGAAGACTAGCGGCAAAACGAAGATAAAGCTTAATATAATTATAAGTGAGTTTATTCAAATGATCTAAAGCTCTTAGGAATCATACATTTTGCATCACTTGCATTTAAAATGGCTTAGAATGCTAAAAGAATCATTTGCATTTTATTTGCACCAAAATGAACTTCATGCACAAGTACATTGGTAAATGATCTTCCAAAAACTAGCAAACGGTTGAATTAAATATAAAATGATATAACAATAGATAAATATGTGTCTCTAGTTTGCTATGGTTTAAACGGAACACAATTTCGATATATATAACTCTTGCTAGAGCCTTTTTAGTAAAACATGCTCATATGTGCGTTTTTTGCATACATGTCACATAGAAAAATTCCATAAAATTTATCTTAATGTTTTTGGAGCTGAAATTTTTACAGAAGCTAGATATATGTGTCTAGTTTATTTAGAAATTTACGGATCATGATTTGGAATTTTCTAAAGAAATTTATGGCCAAAATAACGAGTGTTGTCATTCTTGACTGGTCCAGAAACCGGCATACCGGTCCATAAACCGGCATACCGGTCTCCAAACGGCATACCAGTCCAAGGAACCGGAATACCGGTTCCAGAGGTCTCAAAAATCATTTTTGAGTTGTTTAACCGTCAAGCACCATACCGGTGTCCATACCGGTCTAGGCTTTCATATTACATAGCTACTGGAACCAGCACGGACCAAACCGGTCCTCATACCGGTTTTCATACCGGTCTAACGTATACTTGTTCAACGGTAATATAGCCGTTAGTATCCGTTGGAACCTCATACCGTCTCCATACCGGTTTCCAAACCGGTCTAGCTGTGAGTTGGGATTTGCTTTGCATTTTGTTATAAATAGAACCCCAACTCATTTGCCTCAAAAAAAAAAAAAAAAAGACATCATAATACATCTTCATACATTCTCTAAGGCAAAAATAAGAGTGTTTCATAAACTTTCATATTCATAAACACTCATACATACAAGCTCACACACATTACACCTTCATATACATTTGTAGTGAGCTTAGAACATTTGGATAACCAACTCACACAATCTTCTTTATCATTGTGAGTATCCAAGTGTGTTTTACACCTTCTTATACAAACACTTGTGATTTGTGAAATCTCATAGTTTGGGTAAAGTGTAAAGGTTTGTGAGTGAGCCTACGAACAAAACTCAAATTGTAAAAGGTTTAGAGTGCACCTTTACGGAAAACTCTTGGTTGCGAGCGAACCACGGAAACTCGATTCTAGTGGAAATCTTCAAGCGAGGCTTGGGGGAGTGGACGTAGGCACGTTCGGCCGAACCACTATAAATCTTGGTGTCGTATTCTCTTTCCCTTAACTTTTACTTATTTGCAAGTTTATTTATATTTGTAGTATTGAATAGAAAACTTGCATATAGGTTATTATTTACAATAGAGAAAATTAACCTAAGAGCCTATTTGGTAATAAGAGCTTAAAATCGTAAAGATTTTATAATTCCGCATTTGTAGCGATAACCCAATTCACCCCCCTCTTGGGTAGAGAGATTTCTTGTCGCTATTACTTGTAGGGAATTTCAGATAGATCACTTCCATTCTTGATTGAATGTGGGGGGAAAATTTAAATCATCTCATATACACGAGGAAAATTTTGGTCAATGAAAAAGTTGCATAAAAAGTTATAATTTGTTTCTAATTATAATATTAATAAAACAAATTCTCAAAAAATAATAATAATAATAAATGTAGTATAATATTGAAAGTATAATTCAACTCCAATATGAAAACAATAAATTTTCGATGGAAAGACTGATTTTTGTTCATTGACCCAAGTCATATTTTATATAATTAATTAAAACCCATGGACAAACTATTTTATAAATAGCAATCCATATCACCTTATAGTTCATTGTAAAGCCAATCTCTCGACCACTCTCATTCACTTGACCAAAAGTCTTTCTTTTTCTTTTTTCCAGTTCCAAAATAGAAAACATGAAAGCAATGGAGCATCATCAAGCAACTTTGAGCAAATTTAGTGAAAAATCTTTCTTAATCAAGATTGTAACCAAGTTCTTGCTCCCAGATTCAATCTTTTCAATCATTGTTTCTTACTCTTCATTGATTTCTTTTCTTCTCAACTTCTATTTTTATGCATATAGCAAGCAACTCAGTGGCTATATCATTGACAAGAACTACATGTTCTTGCTATGCAATGGAATTTTAGTTCTCATTGTCAAGAACTCTGGTGTCACGAGCAAATCACAAGAGAAGGAAACTGATCATCATAATGCCAAAATTGCTATCAATCAAAAAGATAGTGAGCAGCAATTGCAAGTAGTCAAATTACTATCAGATGAAAAAGTTGATCACATGGAAGTAGAGGAAGCACAAGAAACAGAACAAAGGTCTTGTGTAATGGTAGTTGCAGAAAATGTTGTATCTGTTGCCCAGGATGAAAATGAGTGCATGATCATTGATGAAGATGAAGAAGGAGAATCTGGGTTGCTCAGCACAGAGGAATTAAACAAGAAATGTGATGATTTTATCAGAAAGATGAAAGAAAATATCAAATTTGAAGCTCAACAGCTAATCATGGTGTAATATAATTAACAATCACAAAAGTTAATAATATTGTTTAGTTTCGGAGCGTTTGTCTCATTTTTTCCCCTTTTTTTTTTACTGGGTACATTGAGAAATTGGTGCTCTCCAATGCATTTACAAGTTCTGATCAATATTGATAATGAGTAATTACATTTTTGGAGATTTTTTTTTATTTTTTTATTTTTTACCTTATAATAAATCAAATTATTGACCCAATTGATGAACAAGTCATACTAATCAATGTACCATAAGTTAGGTTTCAAGTACTAGCTCACCAAGTCATAGCCAAAATTCAAAAGCACTTTATGGCACATGCAATTGATCTTCAATTTATAAAAGGCAAAAGACTTGAGCTCCTTTGATTTTTACTGAATTAATAAGCCAAAACAAACCCCTTTAAAGGTGCAATTAGACAGGCAAATCAAGTGGAATCCTTGGTCTTTTATCTTACTTTTTATTGTGATCCTTTTGTCACTGGCCCAAATTTCACTCCCAATCAGCTGCTTACTTGACTTCAAAAGTCTTTTGAAAGATGACAATCAAGTTAAAGAGGAGTTTAATTTGGGAATTTTGTCCACACTAGAAAATGGGACAAGATTCAGAGTTCAGACACATGTGGGGACCCTTTGAAATTTCATTTTGAAAGACAAATTATCAAGTCTTTCTTGGTTTGGTGGTTAAATTTAGTCCTCTAGTAGTGATCAGTGATCACTAGCAACTCATATCTGTCACAGGGATTTTTCAGCCTTTGAAACAGAGTGTTCATCTACCATCACTTCTCAAGGAATTTTCTAGGGGCACAAAGTGCAATACTCCAACCAGACTTGTGGGATCCCAAGATTTTAGGGCTCACGGATAACCCTAGAACAGCCTACGCAGGCGGCCGGTTAGGATCTTCGAAGCTAAAAAAAATTAATATTCATTGTAATAAAAAAAAACCGAAAAATCTATTTTATCATTAGAGAGTCGCATATTTTAGAAACTCAAAACTCAATGTCGCCCGGCTACAAGATGAGCTGCCTAAATTATGTTCAACTGCTTTTTGAAGGCATCTTAACAAAACATGAATATTTGACAGAAGAGATACACAGAGCCCACCTTTAAACAAAACATGAATCACACTTATCACTGTGAAAGAACAAGTTCTTCGGACCCATCATTGAAATCTTCAGGAGATGGCAAAAATTTTCCAAGACAATGAACAAGAATGCCAGAATGCATGCATGCTCACACACAAATGCAATGATTTAAAAGAGAATGAGAGATGATAATAAAAATAGAACAGAAGAAAACATGAGGTAAACATTATGACAATGAGCATTGGTCTCCACTTTCTCAGGTTTCCTTACACCCAAACACACGCCCCAATCAATTAGATTTAGAGCAATACTGAGTGGGAGACATGAATTCAACAGTATTTGACCTGAACCCATCAAATGACCCCACCATTGATTCCATCTAAAAAGCTGGACAGAGTGTTCTTTAAGTATAAAATCTTTCAATTTCAGATCACTAATAGAGATATTGTTCATGGAATTAACGTGAAGGATAAATAAAAAAGATAGCTCATCACACAAGGCTTCCCACACTATAAACTATGGGGAAGATTCAATACATACATTGTTTCCGCGACTCAAACCTACGATCTTCATGTCATAATGGAGTAATCTTACCATTACACCTGGGTTCATCCTAATGTCATGGAGAAGTAACTTACTTATATCAACATGGTATGGTAATCACTTATTATGACTGCATTTTGCTTCTAGAAAGCAGATATTTGTTCTACACATAAAATTACTCTCCAAAATTTTGAAAAGCTGACCATGTTTAATGCTTTTGACACAGGTAGCAGTTGGGAGATGAATATAAATTGAGGCAAGTGATAAAATGCTTACCAGAAAAGGTAACTTCACAACAATTCCTTATATGCACACGTGTTCAATAAACAGTGACTGGAACAGTTATTGAAAATCAAGGTAACATCCAAGAACAAAAACAACACTGTCCCACTTCTAAAGGATCTGTCTCAAGAAAGCCTTCCATCTTACTCTAGCCAGAGAACAATTTTCACAAATTTTTTTGTTCATCCCTCTATTCAAACTCTATGATGGCCTATGAAGAACAATAAAAAAAATCTGTACAATGTATTTAATAGCCTACCATGTTTGCCAATACGGAAGCAAATACTTATTCATATTAGAAATCACTTGTCTTGTTTTATCATGTATGCTTTCAATACTTCTCCCTCCTTCATTTTCTAAATGTCCCTAAAATGGTTTCTAAGTGCAGTTATATTAGCCATCATTCACTATTTTGCCCAACCTAAGATTCACAGACATGATTAGCTGGCCTATTCACAGCAAACTCATCTGCCACCAGCATATTTCTAACGTGATCAAGAAGCCCAGTAAGTTCTCTATGAACATAACTAAAATGCTCCTTGGAGATCAATGACTGTCTATCGAGTTGCAGCAAGAGAATGACAAGCCTGAGCACATTCATCACTGCTGATTTGAGCATTTGGATCTTCCATTGGAACTATGGAACTATCTAATTGCCAAAGTAGCAGAAGATTTTTTTCCTGGAAATTGAACGTACTTCTTCACTACCATGTCGGCATAAAATTCCAGAATGTTCAAATTCCTGACATGAACACTGAATTTGCTTATCTTCAGGTATCCAAATCACAAGATACGTCCCATTCATTTTTTTGTAATGTCGCACAAGATATGAACTTCTGTAAATTACAAGCAAACCATGAAAATTCGCCAGATCAAGGAAAAAAAATCCATATGCATAAATCAATCATTAATAGAAGTTTTCACATTTTCTCAAACAATAGGGTTCAAGTCACAGAGAAAAGAAAGGAGTTGAAAATGAAACAGACTCAATTCAAGTAAACGACGAAACAAACAAATAAAAATCAGAAATAAGCTAAATTAAATTTAGATTGATATAGAGAAAACTAAATCAATGTAATGAATTCAAATTCTCGATTATGTACTTTCAAATCACAGCATAAAATACTGGTAAAAGATAAAGGAAAATAAAACATACCCAATTCATAAGAAATATTTCTCTATTAGCTTAAGATTGATTGCTTATCACAATTAAAAAACCAAAGACTAAAAATAAATCATCATGAAAAATGTAGGTAAAAACAAAACATATCCACTTCATACCAGACATTTATAATCAAAAAAAAAAAAAAAAAAATCAAAATACGAACTTGGAAGCGAAATAAATACTGGGAAAATGGAACTTACCGGTGTAAATTAATTACTGCAAAAAGAAGCGCTTTAAAAAGCAATTCTACTCTACCTGCAACTATTTTACTGAAGAGTAAGTTTATAAGTATTTTTGTCTTAGGATTTAGGATCTGAGTTCTAAATCTTGAGTTCGAATTCAGGTGGTTCGTTTCTCGCAAGAACCTAAAACAGATTTTAATTTTATCTGTTTCACTTAATCGGATCAACTGATTTAAATACAGGATTTCCAACATTTTTAAAAAAAATATATTTTTTAATTACGTATCAGGAAGAGTAACTCTGGTTTCCTCTGTTGTTTTTGCTTTGGGTTCTTCATCGTCTTTCATTTCGACGAATTGTTTTTGTACAAGTCAACAAGGCCCGGTCCGGGTTGAGTCGAGTCCGGTTTATTACGTACTCTGAGTTTAGCTTCAACTTTAATTTAATCAAGTTTCTTGCTTGCTTAATGCTTATGTTCCATTCATTAACCAATGACATACAGCCATGTGTAGTTCTTCAGTACTAACAGGTGCATTGATATGCGATGCACCAAACAGGCAAATGCCCCCCAAACAAAAAGGCACAACTGAGAGGCAAATGGTCACTTGGGCAATTAATCATATGCTGTTTTAGATAAGGTTAGAATCCAGAATACAAAAATCTGAGTGCCACCACATCCATATCCAAAACTATTCATGCAATTTCTGTTAAAATGGCAACCAAAGTGGTCCTCTGTTCTTCTCTCAGTAGCAAAGTTTCATAATCCATTCACTCACTACTCCCTGAGTTCTTCACTCAAGCCAAGAGTTAATGGTCATTTCAAAGTCCACGCAAACTTAGGTGAGTGATAGCTTGCTTCTCATTTTTGTTGAGATTTTTTTGGTGGATTGGTGCTACTAGGGGGAAGAGATGGAGAGATCAAGCCAAAGGGCCAAAGGAAGTTTGTAACAAGAGAGGAAGAACCAGACCAGTAAGCATTGTAGCTCAAAACTTGCTGGAATAACTTTTAGCATTATAATTAACCCATTAAACGTAAATAATTAGAAATTTGATTTAGAGGGCTTTGGTGAGTGCAGGTTTTGGCAAGAAAAATGACTAGAAGATAAACCAGGGATTACACGTGTACGAAAATAACATCAAAACTACATCGTTTCGAGTTCTTTCTTTATCAAAACGATATAGTTTTGGTTATATTTTCCATCCCCGTTTAGTCTCTGTTTTCTTTCTCTATCATTGCTCTTCTGACAAACAGCAGGAGAAGGGGAAGGGGAGAATCCCATGAAAACACCTATTCCTTATATATTAATATTATGTACGTCAACTCCTTTTGTAATCTTGGCCATTGCTTTTGCTAATGGCTGGATTAAAATGCCCGTTCGATGAACTAGTAGTACTGCAACACAAAGAGAGACAAGATAATATGATCATTTGATTTTGGTAATGTGAAATTGTCACTTTTGATTCAATAGTTCGGGTTCTCATATGCAAGCAAATGTTTGTGGTTTGTAACACTTGTTTTGAGTATCTATGTTCTTGTTCTCTGAGCATAAACCACAGTTAAAAACAAAAGCCAATGGATGTATCATGGTGCCCAATCTCTGAGTTTATCGTAGACTAGTTAAATTCCAATAATCGCAATAGAAACATAATGTGTGCTTACAACTTGAACTAAAAGTAAATATGTATTCATAAATATGGAAACGCCTTAGTATGTTTCTACTGCAAATAATACTACTTTAGCTTCAACTAGCTGTTTTCTTAACCTACCATATGCAACAGCAGTAGAATTTTTTTGACAAAGCTACTAGTATGAACTAAACCAAATCTAGATATTAGAAGTCAGCAATGGATTCACCTTGGTGAAGGCTTGTATAATACGACAGTCACATACTTTTGGCGAAAGCGATGTGTAATGCCAATCGCTACAGGCTGCGTGCCATTGTTGTTTTGGATGTAAAGGTGGTTCAATGCCGTGTGTTGAGGCCTTGGCAGAGATTCGCCACTACTAGAAGATGATGGCCTATCTAATGATGTCATTAGAAGTTGTGGAGGTAGATCAGGTGGTGGCTTTCCGAAATCACCATCACTTAATGGCTGATTGTTATAGCTTGAGGGTGGGGAAGGAGGCAGCTCAAACTCTGACAAGTTTGCAGGAACTTCTGGAATAAACTCCTGCACAACACAATTAATGCATGAAGCTGAGTGAAACCATGCCAGATGAGGAAGAAAATAAAATTCAGATGCTATAATCTATTTTGCAAGGGTGTTGAGAACTGAGAATAATATTTTTTTACTGATATATTGGCAACAGCAAGCTAATTTTCAAAGGAGCAGTCATGAAAGAAATATCAGCAACATTAATTCTACCAAAAATGGTCACAATAAGTTTTTATTAAGAAATTAGCAAAAGGTTATAAAAGAAATGCATCAGCAGTTGACAAGTTATGTTCCACGAGATTTAAGATGATAAGAGGTGCTGCAAATGTATGAATATGCAGATCCCCTGCATGCATTGTTCCCCACACTGAAAGCCAAATATGTTCCAAGAAAAACCTTGTTTTATAAGTTTTCACATCACTCGTCATCCCAGACTATTATTTGCTTCCTTATTAAACAGTAGTTTTTATGTGAAGTACGTTATTTTATCTAAACCAACATGTTTCTAGTATGCCATTTGAATTAGGCATACTAATAACTAAGCGAGAAAACAGAACTATGTCAATGCTCCTAATATTTCACTTCTAATACTACTTGGATGTGTTAGGCTCGGCCAAAAGAAAAGGAGGATTAACATAAGAAAAATAGATGATCCTTCCACCCAGAAAGTTTTACTAATGAAAGTGGATGTTTTAAAATTACCTGCAAATCCAAAACATTGCAAGCATTTCCTGAGTCATCGAGTTCCCAAGGAAGGTTTGGAGCATATCTCAACTGTTCATCAACAATAAATCGGTAGTGGTAAACACCAGATGGAAGCATCTTCATAATAACGAAATCTTTGCCCAAACGCCACAAGGGCTCACTGATGGAAAGAATTAAAAATGTTTTCCATAATAAGAGCATGGCAGCCAAAGCATAAATTCAAGTCAAAACTTAAAATAGAAGTCTCAACAAATTCCATACAGGGTCTCCCAGTTGTCCCACGATCCAGTAACAGCTACTTGCTTGCCACCATGACTCCATGTTATCGTTGCAGCTGCCTGTTTCTCATGGCTTACCTCTTCATAATATGCCGTACTACACTCAGCTGCATGATTTCGAATCTGTATTGGATCACCTGTTCTCGTCAAGGGATCCATGGGAACCTGCAATTATAAATGTAAATAAAATTCAGAGTTCCAATCTAATGTGTATCTGTTAGTACCATACTCCAGATTCTGTAGAAAACTGAACTTCCTTTTGAGGAAGCACTTTCACATATTCAACAGTACTAAAAATATGACATTTTTTATACAGTTATGCAGTGGCATTATGCCTTTCTTAGTCATCGAATTCATTTCCAAAATTTCATTTATATTACACAGAGAACTTCCCGCATCATATTGTTTATCTCTGCAACTTAAGCAAGCACTCTTGCATTAACTTATGTTTAAAACTTAAATGTCAAAGATGAATTGCGTTATCTTGCATAACATACCCCATTATTTGAGTACTCTTATCTATGGACAATAATTAATAAATAAAAATAACTACCATAAAAGGAAAATCCTCCTTAAAAAAAAAAAGCAGCATCAATAAGTTCAGCCCTAATTGAAGGTTTGAAACATGCATTATATTTATACTTTTATCATTGCTCCCTGATGAATTAAATTATAAAGTCTTGCTGATAAGGGGAAAAATACAGACTTCCCCCTCACTCATCTCACACAAATGAGGAAATTTTCAGTTTATAATCACTGACAAATCTTACCCCTGAAATTCCAAATTTAAAATAACCACTAACATGAAATAGTCAAAAGAGAGCTGACCTGTGAAGTGAAAGCAGGAGGAGGCTGATAAGCTCTAGGGCTTTGTAGAGGAGGAGAATGAAGCATGGGGTCTCCATGCCCTAACTCCATTGAAGACTGCTCTAAACCCTCTTCATATTCTCTATTCTTCACTCCTGAACAACCTTCTCCATCTTGCCTACCACTAGCATTGCCCATTACTGCAAAAAAAAAAAAAATAATAATAATAATAATAAACAAACCGAAGTTTCAATCTTTCAACTGAACTCAATAACTTTAAACAAATAAAAAGGGAAAAAATCAAAACTTGTGTTCATTAATCATGGCCAAACAAGAAAAGAGAACAAACCCAGACGCCGAAAAGGGATTGAAATCGAATTAATGGAGTTTGTGAATTCGGTGACATACCCATTACTCTGTAATAATTGAATTGAATAAACACAAGAAAGCAAACACTGAATTAACTCAACAAAGGCCAAGGGAAAGCAACATTAAATATTATTTTATTATTGCAGCTTTAATTTAATTATTTGCCCTTTTTTTTGTGTTTTGTGATTGACTGATGTATGTTTTTTTAGTGGAAAGTGCAATTTGTCCTCTCTATTCCTCTTTCAAAAAATATAAAAGCTTTAAAAAAGAAAATTGAATAAATAAAAAAATTATTATTATTATTATTTTAAATAATAAATTTCATTTATTCTCCAATGAGTTTGGAAGATCCTATGGGGAACTTGTTAGGTTTGGTCTTAAAAGAGAACGTTATGTTATGTGTTGCTTTTGCTTTGCCAATTATAACCTGTTTTTTTCTTTTTTACGGTTTTTACAGTTAAGGCTTTAAGCAATAGTTGCCTGCCACGTCACTCTATTAATTGAATATATTTGTTTTTCCTGGCAATAGCAGCATTTTTAGTATTTACTTCATATATATATATATATATATATATACACACACACTACATATTACCCGTACCTATGACACGGTGTTAAAAAATTCATCGCATGATCTATCATTATCATTTTCAGAGAGATTTTAGAATTTTATCATTTAATTTATTTGGTAATCTACAATTAATATTTTCAGTGAGATTTCATAATGAAAATAATTTTGTTATTTGATTTATTTGTTAAAATATAATTATCAATTTTATATAGATTATATAATGAAATGATTCTTTATCAGACATTATATTATAATGAAATGATCAGAGCCGTCAATTAAGTCACATAAATATAACATTTGGATACATTATCTCTCTTAATCAGAATTATTAGTTGTTTTCTCTTTCACCCACAAATGCTTTATAATATAGATATAATAAAAATGCTATGCTAATGTACAAAGTAATATCAATAATATGAACTTTTTCTTTTAATAAGTGTTATTTATAACTTTATTTCTATGAAAATTATCATAATTGAATTTGATTTTATATGAAATACAATGTTATAGGTATTTAAGTGTAATTTGGAGAATAATATTTGAGAAGATTAAAAGGTAAATAATTTTTCACTTTTCAAATTAGGTTTAAAAAAACGAATACATATGTGCTTTGACTTGATTTGGGAAAAAAAAAAGGGGAAAAAACTATATTCTAAATTCTTAGAATATAGTTTAGAATATGTGACAAGTTTTTCTTAAGTTATACATAAAGTATAAACATCAACAAATAGTTTATTTAATATATATGATTCTCAATGGCTATCAACGTGATTTTTTTTTAACTACATTAAATTTTGATATGATTTTAACCTGTAAAAATACACCCAAAATATATCAAAACTCATAAAAATTCGATATCACCTATAAAATATTAAGATAAAAGACAGAAAATATAAGGAAAGTAACCGCTCATCAATATGAATCTTTGATTTCTTAATAAATAGACACATTATTGGTATACATTTTGGAGTCCAAATTACAATATATAAAGAATTTTCTTTAGAGGTAAAGGTACGTATTCTTGTGATATATAATTGTGATAAAGAAAAAGGCTACTTGGAATCTTTTCTTTTTCTTTTGGCACATGCCTAGAATTTGTTGTTTTAAATTAACAAATTTTGATCAACTCAATTATTTGCTGCAATGCATCATAACTCTAAGGAGATTTTTCTTTATCTACGAAGGAACCAAGATCAAGTAAGAAAAAAAAAGTGTAGATTAATGATCTATAAGTTAAAATATTAAATTAGGAAGACTAAAAAAATATTGCATATTAATAAAACTATAGATAAATAGTATGATGGTCATAACAATTCAGCGTCATATCGCATGAAATATAAAATTTAGGATACAAACTTTGTAAACTACAACCGTTAATTAGTTCATTATGTATTATGATTATCCAATATTCAAGGGGCGTGACTTGGTGGTGTAGAGTTCAAGATTTGACTTTCAAATCATGTATTCGAATCCAGAGAGTGCGTTTCTTGTAAGAACTTGAGACAGTCGGGGGTTTTTACCTGCTCCGCTTAAATCCGGAAATGATGATTTGACGACGGGGTTTCCAACGAAAGTATTATGATTACCCATAATGAAAAATTTTGTGCATGTGACATGTTAAAAGATGACTATGAGTATTTAGTACCATTACAGAAAAGTTGGGGAGGAATTTGGGGTCAAGTGGGTATCTCTTTTGGTTCATCCAATCAATGATAATAGACTCAAATTTATACATAGTTGTGTGTTTTTTTTTTTTTTTTTTTTTTTTTGCTTTCAATTTTTTTTTTTTTTTTTGGTTTTTAAAGCATAAATTTCATTTCACGTGGCCTATGAAAAAAGGGGGTGTGTGCATAAGAATCTAATGAGAGGGATTTATTAATATTCCCTCAAGGATCCTTAGCAAAGAAGGTAAAAGAGAAAGAAAAATATTAATGTAGGGCAAACACACAAAATGAGAGAGAAGAGAAAGAGTGTTGAACTTTCTATCTAAGCATATCATAAATATTTTTGAAGATGTGATATGGGAAGATAGATTATTCATTTGCCTCATCTTTGATTGCAACATTTACAAGTAAGAAAATGTGCATACACTCTTCTTGTGTCACAATCTTTCAAGACAAATAATTGGTCATTTGACTTGAAAATGTGTAATTGATATTTTAATAAGTTTGCTTCTTCTAGAAGGGGACCTCATGTTGCAACATCCACATCCCAAGTTGATGAGAGTTATAATCATCCCAAGTTGAAATTAAATTACCTTAACTTGTTGTTAGTCATTAGTTATCATTATTTTTTATAACTCTTTGTACATATAATTGCTATATATCAAGTAAGTCCTATTCTATTGATCAAAAACAATAATGAGTACTATCTCATCAAATTAGGTCATTTGTTTGAATTGCGGATGAAATATTTCAATAAAAAAATATATAAGATTATGATTAGGCGTTGAATGAATTGGATCTAGAGGCAGTCTTGGGTTGTCTTAAATTTTGGAAGGTCTTAAGCGAGTTTTTAAAATGAAATCTTAGCGAAAATATAAAAATCATGTTATACATATAAAAATTGAAATTTCTTTATATTCATAAGTGCTGCAAGTATTTTTGAAGAAGATGGCGTACTTTGAGGTATTAAAGATGGTGAAAGTAGCCCTCTCTCTTGATTGTCTCATGATTATCTCTGATTGGACCAAATGAAAACTAATGGAAAAATTTGAGATTGAAACCAAAATTGAAGAGAGGACAAATTATAAACAGTTTTTTTTTGAAATGGACCATTTAAGGAATCACTTTCATTAGCTATCATGCAAATTGCATGGTGACCTCCTTTTTTATTATTTTGGATTCCTTCGTCTGATATTAAAAGTAATTATCATCTTTAAAGCAAATGTCGATCATCAAAAAACAAACTTCTTATTAGTTTTTTTTTTCTCTTTTTCGAAATGACACTAATATAAAAGTTTTCTAACTTGATTTACTCACTTAACAAACAAGATGTTACATGTTGTTTTTGAGGAATATCAATGACGAGTTTATATTTAATAGACTCTTTTAATTAGTTGAACGCGTAAGGAATAGATTTACAATCCTCGTTAAAAAAAATTGTGAGAATTGATATAAGCCAAACAGATAATATCGATTTATCTAGTTGGACGAGTCATTACATTATATAACCTTTTTTTTTCCAAATATAATGATATATAAAATAAAATTAACATTAATTCAAATGGGAGAGAGGTTTAGTCATGATGCATTATTGTTGTAGTTTACCAAATAAAGTTGCCATGAAGTTGATCCCATGTTTGTATTGGTTGCTTTGGGCACCTACTAAACTTTGGTTTAAGATTTGGGACCTAGTGGGAGTTTTCATAATTAGATCAATGGAGCCCATCTTTGTTAATCTTGTCTAGAAGGTGACAATAATTTCATATAAATTGGATTTTAAATCAATTATGTCATGATTAATTTATAAACCTAATGATTTTATTTTTCTCGAATGTGAAATCAAAACCAAATTTACTTTAAGAAGATACGAGGTTAGATAGATTTTAGATTGATGTACTATCATATAGGAACATTAAATGAATTAAAAGTATCAGTGTTCAATTCTTAAATATCGCATAAAGGGAATAGCTCCTACACAATTAATGATTTGATCAATAAATAAATATTAAACAATTAATTGTTATGTTGGTGGCGTTTGGTATAGTGCACGATCAGATTCAAAATATGACTCGTTTCTCTTGACAACCCATTAAAAATCTTTATATGGGATATTTATATAATATATAAGTATATGTTCGTCATTTTCTAGAATTTAATATAATTTTTGGAACTCATATATTCTGAAATCTCATCGACTCTCTTAAATATAGTCCATTTTTTTATGAACTGTGTAAATAATTGTTTTTGCTTTTCTTCAATATTATTTTAGCCTAAATTCCTAACATAGGCCCTCCAGAAGTTAAAGGTATTTTCTCCATCAAACTCTAGGAAATATC